>AFIY01000780.1:0-23981 GCA_000223825.2 Zymoseptoria passerinii SP63
TGGCTATTAAGCGGGCAATAAATTGTTTATCCGGCTGGTACAACCCTTAAGAGGTTTCAGGTTTTTGAACACTGGGCTGCTGGCTGATAGATAGTTTTTCTACGCGCACATCTTTCTAACCCCAAAACGGCCGACGACAACAATGCGAGCGAGCGAGTAAACGACAACGAGTAGATAAACATAATCCAGCGGCCGTAAATGACCGAGTAATTGAACAAGACCGCACAGCACTAAGCAACTGAACAAGATCGAGCGGATAGAAAACATCGGGCGAATGAACGCTCGACTAACGATTAGCGAATCGACCGCACAGCGACAAGCATAACAGCCTTGTTCGCTGTTGTAACAAAGAGCTCTCCTAACTACACAGGAGCGGTTTCAAGCGGATGTGGTAGAGGTGACCCCGAGGACAGGCGAGTTGGACACGGGTGCAGGGCGAGGAGACATTGTGCTGCTCCAGGTATTGTCCTTACGAGCAAGAGCTCCCAGACCAGACCATTGTTGATTGAGGTCTGAATAATAGCCTTGTTTTCGACGATCAATGCCAACAAGATCTCAACAAAGAGCCTTGCCTTGTCTTTTTCAATCCCTCTTTGTACTCGGACTACAATGCCAATGTTCTCTTGTCAAGTAACTTACTCGTGTTATGTGTGTAGTCGCGATCACAGTCTGATCTCTACTATATATTCCGCTGCTCCATCACCAACGATTCTTCTTCCCTCTTCATCTCCTCTTTACAGAACGCCTCGAACAAGAAGTCCTCCACCAGACTTTACATTCGCGGCTTTCTGGTAAAGCTCGACCTCACCAATCACAACCAACAAGTTCTGATCCGGCATCAGATCGTCTCCACCACCACGCTCTACGACAAGCCTCCAGACCTCCTCACACCATCAACACTACCAATGGTAAATCACGCTGCAATTGCGCGCGCCGCGCGCTGCATGGTTCAATATGACCTCGCATACGACGCAGTCGTCGATATGCAAGTCCTTGTTGAACAGGATGATGAGTTCATTCAAACAACGTCGCGGGCATGCGACACAGCGAAGATCGCCGCCAACACTGCGCTGGAGGACTGGCAGAACTCCAATCAAAGAAGCCAGGCCATGCGAGATTCTGTCATTACGCTCTTCGCACGAGCTAACCAGTTGGGGAACACTATCTGTGTTGCCCACAATCGCTGGGAGAATCGAGTGACTCTTCTGGAAGACCTCGAGGCCAAGCTCAAGGTTGTTGAGGCCCGCCTGAACTTCTTCATGGGCCTTGCAGGAGGCGGCGACGGCGGCAACGACGATGCCCAATTCGAGCCCGCCATTCAGGAATGAAACCGAAGAGATCGGCCCCGAGCATGGCCTTAAACTGCTCTCGTGCATCGCACTACCTGGCTACGGTGAACAATGACGCGATCCTCACGCCTGGTTTCAGAGGAAGAAGCCCGGAACACGGCTTTAAACTGTTCTTTGCCCCCCAGCATGGCCCCAAACTGCTCCAAGCATCGCACTGCCTGGTTGCAGTGAGCAATGATGCGAGTGTTCTGCACCGATGTAGAAGCATAGCCCGGTACATGGCTTTAAAATGTTCCAAAATCGCTCTGCCCGGTGAGCGTCCACACGACGAGAAGCCCTGCCTGGCCGCAGGAACTAGATCGTCACCACCCCCGATATATACACATCACACTTGCATGTATACACAACACCAACAACATGGCCTAGCTCTCTTGAAGGCTGGGACATTCTGATCGCGAGACCCCACCGCCACAAAGCGTGCTGGATGGTACCCCGAGACTGACTTCATGGAAGAAGGCGACCGCTTCACTGGTCCGGGTCGTCGTGACCGCCAGAACTTCTCAGACCGTTCCTTTGCGCGTCCTGATGCTCGTCCAGCAAGCAGCCCG
Organism: Zymoseptoria passerinii SP63; assembly: GCA_000223825.2. Lineage (NCBI taxonomy): Eukaryota > Fungi > Ascomycota > Dothideomycetes > Mycosphaerellales > Mycosphaerellaceae > Zymoseptoria > Zymoseptoria passerinii. Next base: position 1,898 of record AFIY01000780.1, read on the forward strand.
TGGCAATCATGCCGGCGGTCCAGGTCCAGCTCAGACACGCGCAGGCGGCACAGCAACGCGTCCAGCATCGAGCCGAGTCCAGCGGCCTCCTTCGCCACGCCAGTTCGGCACTGTTCGCTTTCCGCCTCGACAAGCCACTCGGTCTACACCTTCACGTCCAATTCTCCAAGCGACCGGCACTCAGTGCACGCCAGTGTTGCACCAAGCGGTCCACGTCAGTCCTCAGCCATGGTTGCAGGTCTCATCGCTCAGATGGGCAGGTTCGAAGAGATGAAGAAGATCATGTCCGCCCTCGTCAGTGCCGCAAAAACATGGCTTGTCGAGGAGATGAAGAAGATTATCGTCTTTCCCGGCCAATCTCACAAGAACATGGCTTGTCGAGGAAATGAAGAAGATTATCGTCCGGCCAGGCCAATCGCACAAGAACATTGGCCTCTGGGCTCGCGATGGAGACTGAGCTGATCGCTTCGCCCGCGTGGATCGCTTCGCCCGCTTTGATGAAGAGGAGAAGTTGGCTTTCCCCGAGCTCAAGGAGGTCGAGTTGATCAACTTTCCGGCCGAAGGAGTCCGAACACGACCATGCGCTCGACCCGGCGCTGAACACATACTGTGTTGTCCGCCGGGTTCTTCGTCGCTCCTCGGACATCTTCCAAGACCAGAGCAAGTCCGCATATTGGATGGACGGCCAGCACTGCCCGCAGCACGGTCTCGCCTGCCCCTGTGCGCCACAACCCAACACACTCGCTCAACACCGACCACAACCCACCAGCAAGCCGGTCGGGCCCTCCAACCCACGACCCACCCCCACCCTCCACAGCAGCAATGGCTCGCACCAACCGCCCCAACCGCACAGACCCCAGCACCGCCCGCAGCGCCGGCCACAACACTCAACGTGGCCCGGACCGCCGCTTCCCCGACTACCACGGTCAGGACCACACTCGACTCTACATCGGTGGCGACTTCGATCACCGATACGAAGGCTGCGAGCGGGAGTGCGATGGGGACGATGACGAGTGCGATCTTGACGACGAGGACGACAACGGTGTCGAAAGTTCCAAGTGGGGGGTTCCGGCACGATTACACCGGCAAGGACGGGGACTGCAAAGCTAGGAAGCGCCGGCAGACATCAAGTATGGCGTTCGCTGGTCGCTTTACTCGATCCTTTAGCATATATCAAATGGAATCATCTTCTGTAATTCGTATTCCTCTCTCGTATTGCTGTTCGTTTCGTGCAGCTGAATTGGCATGTATTGTCTTTGACTCTTTCCAGCTGAAAGGTCAGCAGTGGTATCGTGCTGTGAATGCAAAGTCATGGTTTGGGGAGTTTGGTCACTCCTTGTCTGTTCTCGTTGATGAACAGTATTCTCATGCAGCTGAGTCGGCATGTATTGCCTTTGTCTTCTTCCAGCCGAAAGGTCAGCATGTCATCGTGCTGTGAATGGAAACTCATGGTTTTGGGAGTCTGGAAACTTCCTGTCTGGTCTCGTTGAACAGTACTACCATTCCGGGGTATCTCCAGCAAGCTCAAAGTCGGACGGATCTTGCAAAATATCATCAGCAAATCATAATTCGATCAAAGCCCACATTCCCTCGAATGAGCCGATGTCGCACCGGGATAGTTGGCCCCCTCATGACCCCGTCTCACCTATCCTCCTCGCACGTAGCGAGCTGGACGTCTCCGCTTCCCCTCCATGCATGCCCGAATCAAAAACCCAACCAGCGTCGCCAAGCATACAATCCCTCCGATGAACTGGAAGCCAATATCGATTTCAAACTTCGTGTCGCGGATATTCTCCTGGCTATGATAGAGAACCACAAGATTCTACAATCAATAAATATTAACCATGCCGAACGTCCAAAATGCCAGCCAGGAGAACAGGGGACACGCAGATGCAGCACTTACAATCCCTCCCGCCAGATAAATCAACCCCGCCAACGTATCAAACACAATCACCACCATCGTCGGCACGTCATACCAGATATTCACTCCACCGACCACGACATCGAGCATGCCAAACGCGCCTGCGAAGATGGAGTAGATGAGCGAAGCGGGAAAGCGGCCGGATGCACAGCGTATGCCTCCAGCGGCGCATTCGTCGATGAGCTGGTCGAAGCGCCAGTAGAGCCAGGAGGACAGGGCGATGACTACGCTGGCGGCGATGAACTGTGAGAGTGATTGTTAGGTCGCGGTGGGTATGGTGTGCTGCTGGGGATGATGTACTAGGACGATGCGGGCGCCGGCGTCGCCTTGCATTTTGAGCGGAAAGTGAGAGCAAGTTCGGCGAGGTTCGAGGTTGATTTCTTCTTTCAGCTGGTTGCAGGCTCGAACGTTGGTTTGGTCTTTCAGGTGGTTCAAGGACATAGGTTCGCGATGTCTTTCGCTGACAAGCTGGGCAAGGTACCCTGGCAGATCGAGGACACCTGGCAAGATATATGGTTCAGTCGCGTAGGAAAGTGGAGGATGAAAGGAGGTCGACAAGACAATGAGGGAAAGTGCAGATCAACTGCCTGTGTAAGGTAGCTTACGGTGCCGCTGGCAAAGTAGAAGATCGCGGCGATGGTGTCAATGGCAAGCATGATGTAGCCAAACTCGCGAGACAGAATCCAGGCTGCGATGCCGAGGAAGGCGTCACTCCATGTACCTCTGCTTTGTGATCTTACTGCCGAGGATGAAGCGCTGATGCGGCACGATCGTACCGTGAAGCGGACACCATTGGATGGCCAGCGGAGCAAAGCAATGGTGAGGACAAAGGGGTGGAGGCTGATAGTGATGAGGTCGGTGTGAAAGTTGAAAGAAAGAAAGAGCCCCTAAAAGCTCACCAATTGGAGCGGGCGAGGCCAATCAATATGTCGCCGCTGATTGGTTGCTCCACAAATACCATCGAGATAAGGCTCAGACCGGGCGCCGGATCTACCTACTATTCTAGCAAATATTTGCTGGGGCTCACCCGACCGACGACATCACAGTGCATTGACTTTTCGGCCTCGAGAAATTCCTTTTTCTATTCATATATCGCGTTCACACCGCTCCTTCTTCCCTTCCTCCTCCTCCTCTCACACCCTCGCCAACATGCATCCGATCGTCCTCCTCACCTGGAACGAAGCCCTCAGCGGCGTCTGGGGCTCCATCTCGCTCGCCGCCTGGATCTTCCTCCTCGTCCCGCAGCTTATCGAGAATTACCAGCAGGGTCACGCGGACGGCATATCTCTCACCTTTCTCTTCATCTGGGCTATCGGCGATGTCTGTAACCTTGTGGGCGCTCTCTGGGCTGGCCTCGTCCCTACCGTCATCGCTCTCGCCATCTACTTCTGCTTTGCCGACACGATCTTGATCCTTCAATGCCTGTACTACAATTCCAAGAAGAGCCGGGCACAGAAAGAGGCGAGCGGCGGAGTGGTCGCATCTGCAAGAGCGAATGAGCAGTCGCCTTTGCTGCAGGGAGACTCAAACAAGCACACCGTCCAGCCAGCCCGCCGCTTGACCGACGTGACTGAAGAGAACATGGGTCTTCCAGGAAGCCGCCGTCGCAGCAGTGCTTTTTCCGCCCGCCGGCACGATCACAACGATAGTCTCTCACGCGTTCTCGAAGAGCCTACAAAGGCCCACTCCACCGTCAAAAACACCGTCTCGATCTTCCTCGTCATGGCGGTTGGAGCCGCAGGTTGGGCCATCGCGTGGAAGACTGGCGCCTGGAGACCTTCGGCAGTGAGTGGAGACGGAGGCGACGATCGCACGCCTATCGGGGCCGAGATTCTTGGATACGCCAGTGCTGTGTGCTACCTTGGAGCTCGCATTCCGCAGATCATCAAGAATCAGAGGGAGAAGAGCTGTGATGGATTGAGTTTGCTGTTCTTCTTGCTGAGCTTGCTGGGCAATTTGACATATGGTGCAGGAGTGAGTAGCACGTCTTTACGGGACCTGCATCCGAAGGAGTACAACGGCTGACACGCGTGCATAGATTTTGTTCCACAGCGTTGAGAAGCAATATATCATCACCAACCTGCCGTGGTTGATTGGTTCTCTTGGAACCATGGCCGAGGATGCGATCATCTTCATCCAGTTCCATGCTTTCGGAGAGAAGAAGCCGGACACCAGCGCCGTCGCTTGAAGACCTTCGGACTACAATCGCGACTCCATACGCCGAGGGCAGAACCCACTTGACAAAAGCCCGAACTTTCAACTGCATGCGAAGACGATTCGTTCGACGGATCTGCACACCATGCAGCCTCTGATGCGCAGACACATACGCACAAAGCTCGCGTGATCGCGACGCTCATCATTCTCGAGCGCACATGATCACTCTGGCCTACGACTTGCTGTGTCTGGATAGCCTTGCTGCAACCTCAAGGTCCCGGCGACACGACACCGAGCGCGGTCGTGTATGGCCAAGACTGTTTCAACGAGACTGTGGCACCGAGCTATCAGCATTCGCATATCGCTCTTGAGTCGAAATCGGAATCAGCTGCGCTGCAATTCCGTGACGCGCCTGCGATGTTACCGCGGCCTGCTGCGATACGAAAGCGCTGGTCGAGCTCAAGCAAGAAACAGTGTTTGGGATAAACCACATCTTTCGCTGTGCGAATCCTAGAGCGAGATCGACCAGATTGGAAGGTGTAGCAGCTGCACCAATGCCTCTTGCGGCCTGTTTATGCCACTGCGCATCAATCTGCCTGTACAGCAATCTACGGAAAGCAGAGAACGATGCATGTATTCAGACGTAGAACCAGGACGGAAACAAAAAAGCAGACCTTCGATGGCTCCAATATCAAAAGCCACATGTCAACGACATCATTCCCCGTCAAAGTCAGTTCGCTTCGTCACGAAAAGCCGTCGATGCCGCATCACGGATATCTGCCTTCTCATTCTCCCGTGCTTTGCTCGACGTTAAAACACTGGAATCATGTGCGCCTTTGGAGACTCCTCTCATGACAACAAAAATTGCGCGCTCATCCGTCCTTCGACCATGACCTTCTGCCACAATTCGCTCGCCCGCAGCATTGCATTCATCTGCTCGACGTTTTCCTCCTTTGTGCCATTAACATCGAGCTGCGTGCGTCAGCATCTGTTCCTTCGCCTGACGTAACGCCAGCAAACTCACCTCGATCAGCGTGCCACGGCCGCGATACGCCTCTTCCACCGCCGTCGTCTCGGCCTCGTACTCTGCGAACCGCCGCTCGAACTTCTCCTTGCTGTCATTGCTATCCCGTCCACGACCCAGATACCGCGCCTCCGCATTCTGCTTTGTGATCCTCAAGCACAACACAGCGTCTGGCTTAGCATCTACCTCCACGGCCTCACCATTGGGCGATACGAGCGGCAACTCAGCCCGAAACGGCCACGTATCGAAAGTCTCCAACTGCTCGACACATCGCGGAAAGCCATCGACGAGAATGCCTCGCAGCTTCGGCTCGTCTTGACTGAGAGCATCCCTGATGGCCTTCTCAATAAACGGGTTCAAGTCATCAGAGGCCAGAAATCCCTGATTGTCGAGCTTGTCTTGGATTTGGACCGCGAGTGGTGAAGTGCGATTTTCGCGCATCCAGCTACGAAGGCCATCGCCGACGGAGTAATGGGAGAGGTCGTATGTTTCGGCCAAGTGTGAGCAGATAGTTCCTTTGCCGGCGCCGGGGGCTCCTGCCGGGACCGTCAGAGCGCCTCAGAGAAGAACGAGGTCACCGAAGAACTTACCGAGCACGAATACTACTGCGAACGGGCGTGTCGGGCTCATCTTGTCGGATTGATGAGGAAGAACGATCATGCCAGAAATTGGTTTCACGTGAAAAAGTGATGTGTCGACTAGTTCTATCCACACCGCCTTCCCTGCAGCGATCCGCAGACGCCGCTTGCCGTCAATTTTGCATGGACAATGGCAGCAGGCGCCAGCATCAAACAGGCAGCAGCCAATCACTGGCTGCTTCTATCTTACTGTCAGCAGCAAACACGGACTTGACACCTTCCAAGATCAGAAGTTGAAATACTTCAAACTTCACTCACCTTCCTGTCCTCTTCACATCTTCAGTAAGATCAATCGCCCATCCACCGACGTCCCGAACACCCATCATGGCCGTCATCCTGGAGCACGGAACGACCGCCGTTTGCACCATCATTGCTATCCTCTGCGCCGTGTTCGCCCTCAAATGGCGCAAAACTCAACGCTCTCGTCCAAGTACAATTCCAAGTCCAACGGAGGGATCTACATCGGCGCAACCGATCGACTCTCCAAAGGAACCTCCCTCACCAGTCTCAGTCAATTACTTCCCCTCCCGCAAGTGTAACTACACCTGCGGCTTCTGCTTCCACACCGAAACCTCCTCCTACGTCCTCCCCGTCCCGGAAGCCAAACGTGGCCTTCGCCTCCTCGCCGAAGCCGGAATGCTCAAGCTCAACATCGCCGGTGGTGAACCTTTTCTCTACCCGAAACTCCTCACCGAACTCCTCAGCTACTGCAAGGAAGACCTCGGCATCGAGAGCACCTCCATCGTCACCAACGGCAGCAAAGTCTCGGAAAAGTGGTTGCGCAACAATGCGCAGTGGCTGGACATTCTCGCCGTTTCATGCGACTCCTTCAATCCGGAGACCAACAAGAAGATCGGCCGCGGCGACGACGGTGGCAACGTCGTTCGCCTTTTTCAGATCGCCGAGTGGTGCCGGGAATTCGGCATCAAGTTCAAACTCAATACCGTCGTCAATGTTCACAATTGGAATGAAGACATGGTGGCCGAACTCGAGCGCGTGGCGCCGTTCCGATGGAAGGTCTTCCAATGCCTGATCGTCGCCGGCGAGAATGACGACGAGACGAGGGAAAGGGATGCGAGGAATTTCTTGGTGACGGAGGAGCAGTGGCAGACGTTCTGTGAGAGGCATCGACACTTGCCGTTCTATGTGCCAGAGGACAACGCGAGCATGGCGGGGAGTTATCTCCTGTTGGACGAGTACATGTGCTTTCTGGACAAGGGTGAGGGGATGTTGGTGAAGAGTCAGTCGATTCTGGAGGTTGGGGTGGAGGAGGCGATGAGGCAGGTTGTGTGGGATACGAAGAGTTTCGTGGAGAGGGGTGGGATTTATGATTGGGGCAGGGAGGGTGTGGTGACGGAGGGTGGGTGTGGTGGATATGAGAGGAATAAGAGGTTGGAGTGGTGATCGGGGATTGGTATGGTCACTCATTCTGGGCACGAGCGGTCTTTGGGCAATGCCGCACATATCTGCATCCAAACTTTTCGCATGGAAAAGTTTGAATGATTTCGCGGGAGAGTTCACCGCAGGAGATCACTCGCACTACATTCCTTATTAGCAAGTACGCTGATGACCAGTCAATCATTGTTGGAATCAAAAGCCAAATTCCGTCTCTATACCTCTGTGCGCGACTTCGCCCGCCGGGCGGCTCAAAGGGTCGAGGGATTATCGAACGATCCCATTGCTTCCGTCGTCTCCACCACGGTGTCCTGGCTGACTGATAGGAGATTCACTTGTTGCCAACCTCCTCACCTACCCTATGAGCCGGAGCTGCTAGCGTTCCTCATCTATATTGATTGCTCGCGGTGGAAAGGTCGAGTTAAAACAGGAATTCCGCAACGATAGGGTGCCGGTGAACAACCTTTGTGATGAAAATATTCTGACATGCACGTCAAGCACTTTCGCAAGCTGCCAATGGAGCTTTGAGACGGCTCCGCATCTCTCACATTCTCGCCCAAACCCCGTTGTGCTCACTACCACTGTCTCCGCCCAGGGATTTGGAGCTACTGGCTCTCGAGAGAAAAAGGAGCTCAGTCTTGCAGGATGAACCCGAACCAAAGTATCAGGAATACAGAGCCCAGCCTCGCCATCCGGGACATTTCGCAGAACTTGACACATTGTCGACCCTTCTCGCCACCGTACTCAGGCTCATTCTTTTCTCGGATCTTCTTTTGGAAAACGCCGTGTTTCCTGCGACTTCGCCTTCCAAGCTCACTCCGACTTTCCACCACCGCCAAGTCCCACAAACATTCAGCAGAGACGATTACATCTCTTCCACCTGCTCCGATACCAGCTCCGCCCTCTCTCGCACGCTACGCAGCTCTTCACGTCCCTTGCAACTCTGCTCGGCGTTCAGCTGATGCACTCCGTCGTTTCCGCCGGCGGGCATTACTACCCGATCTGTTTATGTTACGATTCCGACAACGAGGTAGTAGTTCTACCAGATTCGATGAAGTCCGCGTGTGATGCTATCGGTCACGGTGAATATTACTGCCCCGCCGAGAGTTGGGGCGATGCCGATTGCAGAGGTACGCACGACTATGTCCATCTCATTTGACTTTGGCATCGACGAGAATTGCGTCGAGTGTCTTTGCAAGAGAATTCCTGGGCTCGTTGGCAAAGAGTTGATTCTGAGGAACGATGACTTCGGCTGCATTCCAAATCAAAGTCAAGTGCGGTGGCGAGGTGAGTCAAACCAAAGGGTTAGAAGCTAGATTTCTGGCGTGGCCATTGCTGACCCGCCTCCTTTTTTTCCGGGTTTAGTGTTGGTCGTCGTGGGAGATGTGAAATCGGAGATACATCTTGAGACGTCCAAGGGGTGTGTGGCGAGAGGAGGAGGACCGCGGATGTTGATTTCGATGGAAGAGATTCTCAGTCGTGCGATAGGGAATTTGCTGGACACGGTTGAGATATGCGAAATGGAAGAGCCGCCGAGCAAGAAACACTGGCATCGAACATTGGTAGCACTGGAGGTGGACCCTGACCGGTTCTGGCAGCATCAAGCTGCGTCCTCGGAAAGGCCAGTTCATCGTTGGCCGCGCTTACAGACGGACCCCTGATGGCGAACAAGATGGAGAGCAGACCACGTATGGTGTTGAAGAGCAAGACACGGCAATGGGACCATGTCTCCATATTCGAGGTATACGTTCTTCGCATGTGAGGACGGCTCACCTGAACTCTTCATCGCCTCGGTGTACTGAATTTGGTCCATGCCATGTTCCGCTCACCATTGGCACATGATCGATGGTCGTCAAAGAGGCCTGAAGACTGGCCAATGAGAGTCACGGCGAGCAGTTGTGGCAAACCTTTGACACCAGACAGATCGGGGAAGTGTATGACGCCACAGATCAGTGAAAGTCCTGTCCCTCTCAGGTCTGGAGTCTCAATGCATTTGATCCTTGATTTTGTCGGATCGCCTTTGCTCGATCACAGGCTAGTGATTATCACGGCGAATGCTCTGCATCGCTCTTGCTCAAGAGCAGACATTGCCATCTAGACAGCAGTTCCAACGAAGGAGAATTCGCTCTGCGGATGAGGTCACATGCATGACATTCGCAAGTTCCCGCCATTCGTGGCTCCTCGGCCAGAATTCCAGACTTTGCTGGCGGGTCGATCATCAGTCTGTAGTCGGTCTTGTCGTAGTGGACATTCTAGATCGCACAGTATGACTTTACTCTTGGCTCGTCGGGGTGAATACGCACCTCCACTTTCCGACCTCAGACGTGCTTCGCATCTGCATGGATGTATAGTTCAATCTTGGTGAACCTCGGCGGAGACTCTTTCTCCTCGATCGTCTTCCAGCTTTTGGGGAAGAAGACTCCGCCCGACAGAGTCTCGCCGCTCCTCATGGGCGAAAGATCTTCTGTGACATTTTCATTCGCATCTGGTCTGGCCAGGAAGCAAATGGGATTCGGAGTGCAGTAAGGTAGAGAAGCGTACCTCCGAGATCGCCCTCTGCCCTACAAGGACACACATTAGAACGGAGCGTTGTCTTGGACTCTTGGTGAGGGGGAGTTCTGCGGTATCACCTGACTTCCTTCCTCCAGAATTGAACAGGGGTTCTCCGCAGTTTCCCGCCTCCGCCCATTGCCGCCTCCACGTCCCGGCTTTGTCCTTGAAGAAATCATTTTTTTCCCTTGTCAGCAGCGTCATGGAGGAGCACACGATCTCGGTCAAGTGGCGCTCTCAAGATTGTAAACATGAACAAACTGCACGGACGATCCAGCAAGGGTCATGGCTGACCGACATAGCCACGAATCTCTCATCAACGAGATTGCCCTTTGAAAAATGCCCAAGAATCGACATCTTCACCTCTCCATGTCTCCTCTCCTCCACATGCCGACTTGACATGCGCTTGCGGTGCGGGGACGACGGGGTAGCAGTGGGGAGAGTGGGGAACAACATCGGCATCGTCACACACCGTCGGAAGAAGCTGTGAAGCAGCAGAGCAAGCATGGGTGACTGAAGCGGTTGGAGGCGGGAAAACGACGTAACGCACGTGGTCACTCCCGGTGGTCGAAAAAAAGTATATAGCGGGGACAATCCTCCGCATTGCTGGTGGCTGTGCTCTGTTCGTGTGCACACTTTGGTTCTATACCGTTGCAATCATGTGGACGAAGTCGACTTCGACGACGTTGGCCGTGGGTGCTGCGTTGGTGAGGGCTGTGGCGGGACAGAGTGGTGAGTATATTCTGGGGGGACAAGACTGGGCAGCATTGCCTTGAAATCATGGCGTGGACGAGAACCACTCCCGTATCGCTGCCATGGTTTTGGCCCGCTACGATGCCTTCTCGGAGAAACGCCCAGCTAACTTTCCCTTCACAGCCATCACCGCGCAGGACACCAACTTTACCCTCACGGCCAACGATGCCTCCTACCTTTTCCACGTCGACCCGGAAACTCTCGACCTCACCTCCGACCACTTCGGTGGTCCAACCACCGACTTCGTCACTCCCGGCTGGATCTCGCCGCAAGGCTGGCTGGACGGCCTCAGCATCAAGCGAAGAGAATTCCCCAACATCGGCAGCAGCGACGTCCGACTACCTGCCATCCACATCCAGCACTCCAACGGCACGACAGTCACCGAGTTCCGCTATCGATCACATCGAATCGTCGAAGGAAAGCCAGATCTCCCGGGACTGCCTGCCACATATGGCGAAGCTGGCGACGTCTCCACCTTGATCGTGCAACTATACGACAATGTTTCAGACATCGGCGCCGCTCTGTCCTACTCCATCTTTCCAGCATACAATGCCATCGCACGGAGCTTCCAGATCACCAATAATGGCACCGACGAGATCATCATTGAGCGCGCGGCCAGCTTCAGTCTGGATCTGCCGAATCTGGACCTCGAAATGCTGGAGCTTCACGGTGACTGGTCGCATGAGGGCAACCGCATCAAGCGAAAGGTCGACTTTGGCGAGACGGGATTTCGGAGCTCGCTTGGGTACTCCTCGCACTTGTACAACCCATTCTTTGCATTGATGTCTCCCTCGACCACCGAGACGACTGGAGAAGCGTGGGGCTTCAACTTGATATACACCGGCTCATTCGCGGCCACGGTGGAGCGCATCTCCAGTGGCCTTGTGCGAGTTCTCCTCGGCATGAATCCTCTTCACAGCAGTCTTCACGTTCAACCCGGCGAGACCTGGACCTCTCCCGAGGCAGTCGGCGTGTACTCCTCTACCGGTCTTGGAGGCATGTCCCGCAGCTTCCATGACCTTTACCGCAACCACCTCTCCCGCGCGAAGCAGACCAACGAGACTCGCCCGGTCCTGCTCAACTCCTGGGAAGGTCTCGGTTTCGGCATCAACGACACCGCCATGGTGACTCTCGCGGGGGAAGCCGCTGATCTCGGCATTGAACTCCTCGTCATGGACGACGGTTGGTTCGGCGTGGAATACCCTCGCAACAACGACACTCTTGGATTGGGAGACTGGACACCCAACCCGGCCAAGTTTCCCGTCGGTCTCAATCCTTTCATCACCGACATCACCACAAATATCACCGTCGCCAACTCCACCGCCTCCTCTACCATGCGCTTCGGTCTTTGGGTCGAACCAGAAATGATCTCGCCCAATTCAACCCTCTACCACGAACACCCAGACTGGGCCCTGCACTCCGGCTCCTATCCCCGCTCCCTCACCCGCTCCCAGCTTGTGCTCAACGTCGGCCTACCAGAAGTCCAGGACTTCATCATCACTTCCGTCTCCCGCATTCTGAATTCCGCTCCGATCTCCTACGTCAAATGGGACAACAACCGCGGCATGCACGAGCTGCCTCATCCATCCGCCGAACACACCTACATCCTCGGACTTTATAACATCCTCAACAACCTCACCACCACGTTCCCCGACGTGCTCTTCGAAGGCTGCGCTTCCGGAGGCGGACGTTTCGACCCGGGTATCCTCCACTACTGGCCGCAATCATGGACGTCTGACAACACCGACGCTTCTGATCGCTTGACCATCCAGCTGGGAATGTCAGTCGTCTACCCTCCCTCGGCCATGGGCTGTCATATTTCCGCTGTGCCGAACGGCCTCACACACAGAAACATATCCATTGAGTACCGCGCAGACGTCGCTCTGATGTGTGGTTCCTTCGGCTTCGAACTCAACCCCGACGAATTATCGGCGGAAGAAACGGCCGCGATCCCCGGAATCATGGAGCAGTGGCGCCAACTGAACCCATTGGTCATCGCCGGCGACTTCTACCGCCTCGCCATCCCGCAAGAGACCAACTGGCCGGCGGTGCAATTCGTCAGCAAGGACAAGTCCGAGTCGGCGGTGTTCATGTTCCAGCAGCAGGCGAAGATTAAGCCGAGTCCGCCGCCGGTGAGACTGGTGGGACTGGATAAGGATGCGAGGTATACGAATGATTGGGATAATGCGACGTATACGGGCGCTACGTACATGTCTCAGGGACTGAGTCCGAGGTGGAGGACGGAGGATTATCAGTCCAGGGTTGTTTGGGTGAGGAAGGTTTGAGATGGGAAATGCGTTGATGGCGACCTGGAAAGGCCCGCAGATTGATAATGTGTGCAAGGGGGAAGTTGGCTCACCACGAAGTTGGCATATAAGGGCCAGTTCAGTAGACGATTGAAAGTGAGTGGAGTGGATTGAACGCTCGAGCACACCGAAAGACGCTGCATGATAAATTCCTGCCTGAAAGATGCCTAGATGCCTGGATGCCTGGGTGCCTGGATGCCTGATATTTCAAATGGTCCCTGCACACGTTACTTGCGTGTTACTTGCTTGCCATTGTTTTTACCGGGGCGATAAAATCACTGTACTTCCGCTATGGGCGTGAGATCACATTGCAAAGCCGAGAGTAAGGAAGGCTCTAGACGTGGCTCTCACGCGTCTCAAGACCTCCCTCAGCGTCGCGAGAAATTCAATTCAAACCGAATGTCCACTCGGCGCACGCTGCGCTATCAGCTGAGCGCTACGACGTGGATTCAGTGCGCAAAGGCAGACCAGTTTCCACCTCCAGATCCGGCAGAGATGACACGAGCTATTTGGTCACCCGAATTCCAAGCTCATAGAGCTGGCATGCCAGCGGTCGGATGCGGTTTCTAATGGCCTGCGAATCGTTACGCACCGGCCTCCCCAGATTGCAGACCTGGCCCAGCAGCAGCTGGATTTGCCTCCCAGAACGCTGCAAACCATACGCATCGGCTCACCCAGCTTATAGACCTGACGCACCAGGACCTGAAGCAGCACCCGGAGGCGGATACCAAAACGCCGCCAATCAGTGGGTGCCAGCCTACTAAGATCATCGACGCAGCCCTCACTCCGCTGGAGTTTTGCCCCAGGAGCCTCAGAGTCTGTACTCCGAGTTCAAGAGCTTACGATCATTGATCTGACCGAGACCTGTAACCGTTCGACTGCGGAGAGATTGCAGCGGATGTGCTAAGATCGCCATGGCTTTTGCTACGAGTCGTGTGCCAAGACGAGACAATGGGTAGGTCATCGGAAAGGGAGAAAGAAACAAAACGTATAGATCAAATCAGAAAGACCTGGATTTCTCAAGCGGCAATATCTGGCACGGCGAGTTGACATGTTTTCCCTCTCCAGCACGACTCTTCCTCCAGAACTTATCCGAGCCATGCACACAGCCAAACAATCGAGAGAAGACGCAAGGTACCGTTAACCGGTGCATTGGGCCAAAGAGGCGTAAAACGAGTGTCGTGAATCGAAAAGAAAGACTGCAATGGTTCGAAAGCCATTACAGACGCCGCGCGGTGCGAAAGGTGGCGTGGAGCGAGCGGTTCGTGGTTGTCGAAGTGGACACTGCAATAGGTTAAAAGCCATCCTCCTTGTTGGTCAATTCGGAAGGACTCACGGGTGAAGAATGGACGATGCCGCAGTAATCCGCGCAAGCAAGGCTCCCTAGTCGACGTCACGGACTGCTTTATGTCAGCATCGAAGACGTTCAAAGAAGCGGGCGCAACGAGGGGATCCCGTACAGCGTAGACTAGATCGGGACGCCCCGCAAAGCTTTCGCGCTCGTTACGCGTGCATTACCACGGAGTGCACAATTGTGGATCGCACGTTGAGTCGCAGTTCGTATCAGTGCACACAATTTGAGGGTTCGGCTCGGGCACGGCGGCGGCGAGGGCCATGGCGGAGAGCGTAGCGAAGAACGTGGCGAAGGCGAGGAATTGCATGTTGGCGGTCTTTGCTGATGAAGGGATTTTGTTTTTGATAGTGGGTCGAGATGGTGTTCGTTGTGAGGAAAGGAAAGAAGTCGATCTGGCCGGAGATAGGGCTCTTTATGCCGCTTGGAAGATGTCAGCGGGGAGGGACGGGGGATGCTGGCGAGATGAGCGGCATGGGACGACAGCGGTGGAGTGATCACTGATCCGAGGACTCCGGAGTCCGAGCGGATGGTGGTGATTGTCACCCTTGGCGTGGGACCTTGCGGCAATTTCATACCCCCAAGGGTCTATACCATGTTCGTGCTCACATGTATGGTCGAAGGGGTCATGCCTAGGATCAAGTTGGCCCACTTCCCAGTCATCAGGCCATCAACCTTGATCAAGGTCCGGAACGGTGATTATTCCGATCCGTCCACATGCTGTATAGTATTAGCCAGAGAGTCAACGGAATGTTGTCACTCCCATTGACTCCGAGACTCGTACATCATCAAGACACGAAGTTGTTCTCTATCGCAGACTGCGAACTCCACGCTTCCCATGTCCAATTTGCGCGGTGCAGTTTGGGCGGGATCAAGGAGTTGATGTCACTTGCCACGTTAAATGTGCTCGTTTGAAGACTCCACTGCCTCTTCGGGGTGTTGGTCCTGTCAGCGTCACGATAATTGCGACGCAGGGGGCACAGTCGGGTTCGCGGGAAGTCCTGAACGTCGTTAGAGCGCAAGGATATTCAGTGCTCGGCAGGGTCGGTTGTGGAAAACTTGTCAAGAGGATTTGAAACAGTGAAGTTATATTATCTCAAGTTATATGAACCAACCGATCGATGGTCATGTAGGTGCGTAAGCTTGACCAAGAAGTCTTCTGCTCGTACTCGGTCACGCGAAGAAGGCAGATCATCAGAAGATCAAGTCATGAAGTCCTTTTGCGGGAGGTGAGTGAGAGGAAGAGGTGGTCTGTTTGTTTGGAAGGCAAAGAAAACGGAACAATCAAGACGTGCGAGTGCTGCTTCCAAGTCGTACATAGAATCGTCTCGTCTCGTCGTTCGAGCACGGCGCTTTCCGCTTAGGATGATGTCGTGGCCTGCACATCGAACTCAACATCGGTGCGGATCACATACTTCGCTCCCTCGCCCACACCTGTGCCTTCATGAAGCAAAGCACCCTCCGCTTCTCCATGCGGGAACACGGCGACGCTGCCTTGTAAAGGTTTGACGGGGTATGCATTCATGACGCCTTCCCTCTGCGATGGCAGGAAGAAAGTGGTTTCACCGCCGCGAAAGTCGTCGGAGAGGTAGATGAGGAAGGTGAAGAGAGAGGATTGTTTGCCGGTTGGAATCAATGGCGTCGGAGTCGAAGGGGAGGAAGAGGAGGCGTCGTATATGTATTTTCCTGCTGGCGATATCGCAGATGGTGGCCAAGCACCGTCTGTGAGCCGAGTGTCAGTAATCAAATGGTATGGTGCAAGAACAAGAGAGTGGATTCGCACCAATGTGACATCTATACTCCGCGCCAGGGACATATCGATAGACTCTGAACCTTCGATTCAATCCTCTTGCTTTCTTGCCTCCGATATCTGCTGGTATGAACGGCGCCACTCGCTGCCACAGTGCGTCGTGGAAGGCTTGATCGACGACCCAGTAAAAGTTGTGGGCGAGTACGGAAATGTCTTCTCCCTCGGCTTTGATAGGTGCATCTGGGATGAACCCCACGGTCTCGCCCGCGGCGATGATAGATTCGCACTCGGTGGGCGTGAGAACGTTTTTGATGAGATGTAGGTTTGGGACTGTGGGGTGGGTGTGCGAGGTGGCAGGTTGCGGGAGAGGACGTAGAGGTATGGTGTTGTTCTCTGAAGTGAAGAGGACGGCTGGGTGGTGGTTTGGTGGCTTCCGGTCTGCTCCGGAGATGGTTTCAAGGATGTGGAGGTTTTGTTTGAGAGTTGATGGAGAGCGGCGGAATATGGACTTGTCCAGGACGCTGGCGCGGGTCTGCCGTTGGGGAGTGTCGACGTCTCGAAAATCCCAGACCTCCTGCCGGGCGATGGGACCGGACCGAAGTCCGGGATGTACATTCTCGTCCACAGGACCGGTGACTCGTAGAATGGCGTCCAGAACGTGGAGGAGTTCTTGATTTTGAGCCGATTGTGCTTGGGCGGCGTTGCTGGCTTCCTCGGGTTGAGTGGAGAGGCCGCTCACGACGTCCAGACAGCGGACCCAGCGGCAGAGGGCGCCGAGAGATGGGGTCTCTTTGCGTATCCGCATTTCTGCCAGGAGAATGAGAGTATCGGTGTGCTTGCCGTCGGTGAGAGCGGCGGAAATGCGGGCGGTGAGGTTGTTGCCTTCGGCCGAGTTCAGACCCGTCGTGCATGCTTGTCGGAATTCATACACGGCGGTTCGTAGATCCTTGCAGGCCTTGGACTTGATGATGTTGGGGTATTTGGCCAGCGTTTCCAGCGTCTCGACGGCGATTTCAATGTCTTCGGGAAGGACGACCGAACCGGCGGTGGTGGGGTCATGATCGGATGGCGGAGATGGAATTCCTGTGGTGGTGGTAGCGGACTTCTTGGGCTTGGGCAGTTGCACCGCGGCGTTGTTGCGTTTCCTCTTGTTGCCCATTCTTGCTGTTGTAGACGTCGATATGAGCAATGTTCAACATGTCGTCGATTCAAAGATCTTGGGAGGTTTTCTTGGACCCTGTGGTGGCGACGATGACGGCTTGGCGTGGGGAGAGCTGAGGTTCTCGACTCTTAGAATCAGCTAAGCTTCTTTCCCTTCGCTCACTCCTCCATCCTCGACAACATACACCGTCCGCACCGCACGTACGCAGACGCCGGAGACTCCTTAGACTTGACATTGGCCTGGATCAGTCCGGCGTACCTCATACCGCCATTCAACCAACTTCCCGCGATCATCCCTCGTCCGACGTGTACACGAGCTTCTTCGACCATCCTCCGCGGCAGTCAGCCTCCAGCATATGAAGAGTCGGCCTTGCTCACGAGAATCTCTTGTGCTTGGGAAGATGTCAGGTTCAACGAGGTAGACATCTTGGGAATGGAGGATGAGGTTCTGCGTACCAGCTGCATCGCTGAGGCAGTATGGCTGTTCCCTTCCTCTCACCACGATCCAGATGTCGCTCTGCAGGTAAAATACTCTTTCCTTTGCTCTTTGCGCGCTGCGTTCGAAACACTAATATAACCTATTGTCCGGCGATGGTTGGCATTGCGTGCAGCGCTACTCGAGGAACTTGAACCATTTCGCAGAGAGCAGCGAGCGATTCCCGGTCGACGTCGACGATCGCACCTGCACGACGACATCTCCTCGCCGCTCTATACTCGATCAGAAAACCTTCGAAGTCGCCCTCCCGCGCCATTGCAATGCCTCCTGCTTCCAATCGCGACTGGCCAACCTCCGACTGCGACGACGATCACGCGATCAAGATTAACCATCCGCGCCGAAGGGGTGGGCAGGCGTGCTTTGGTCCGCAAGACGGGATGGGAAGAGAAGAAGTTGTACAATCTCGACGGTGCGACGTGTGGACGTGTGATGTACAAGCGAAGGTGCGATGCGCGGTGAACGTGAAACTGGATATTGATGGCAGCCGTAATGAGTCTGGCGTAGCCTCACTGCAACGAACAATCTTTGGCGACATGACAGTCGGAGGATAGCGCGGCGGCCATGCAACGTGACAAAGACAAAGGGGCGTGAGATGCGCATCTACGCATGTTCGCCAGCCGCACCATCCACGATGTACGCTTTTCACGACGCCGTAGGATATCTCCCGTCGCACTCGACCTCACGATATTCGACAACCACGCCCAAAGACATGCACACTCTGGTTGCGAACCCTCCCGGTTCCTCGTCTGTTGCATCTACATTTTCTGCACTCCGGACAGGCCGGCGAGTGGAGACATCCTTGCATACAGCGAGCGAACCATTTTTTGTCTGCTCAAATTCGCATTACCAAGCAAGCAACGAACCATTCCCACCTGCGTGCGAACTTGACCTACTCCGCCAACCTTTTCGAGCAAAGACATTTCGCAGAAACGAAGCAAGAGGAAATGTGGTGACTGCATGTGACGAACCTCGTTCGATCGAAGATGGCTTCTGCTTGCGGCACGAGAACGTGGAGGCGCGAAGAAGACATGCACTGAGCTGCGATGGAGAGAGGGCAGGTTTCTCCGCCGCGTAAAGTCTGCGAGCGATACTTTGGACGATGCAGCCGAGATCTGCACTTATAGGTGGCATTGGCATTCGCATGAGAGCGAAGTTACGCCACCGATACGATGTGGACCTTGTGGTTGGAGGCACGAATGGTAGGTTGAGGCAAGGCGATCTTGCACTCGCTTTTAGCCGGCGACTTCGCACCGAGCCCACGCTTCCCACTCGTGAGGATCGAGATATTTCACACCATGCATTTAATCATTAAACCAGGATACAGATGCCACGATGTCCAACGTGCTGGAAACAATTCCATCCCGACATGAGCAACAACGAACATGCATGGGCGTTCGAAACCTTCACTTACATTGTTGTTTGAACTCGCCTGTTGTGGCAAGAGGTGGTTGGCAGGGTCTCCTATTCACCATCAGCAGGGCTGGAAGCGACCGTTGTTTAGGGATGGTGGGCGCAAATCCAAGCATTGTGGAAATTTCCAACGGTCTTGCCACTTGCGCCGTGGAACAGGCAAAGCTGGCTCTGCTCATCAGCCCGTCTCGACAACAAATTCAACGATCATGGGATGAGAGCGGAACATCTCTCCGACGAGAGAGTTGAGTCTGTGGAAATTCGTTGTGCATCGTCGATTCGCCCCTGACACGGCGTTGGGACACACGCTTGTTAGCGAGACGGGAATAGGTGGAAACATACCACATCTGCACTCGCCGCTGGCGACAACCTCGAAATTTGGCTGCTACTGCCCTCAAAAACACGCCATCTTGCCACCTTGTGCGAATGGCAGAGGTTGGTGCCAATTCACGTCTCACCAAGACCGTCCATCAGTCCTGCGATCGTGCGATGGCCGGAAGGAAGACCGCTTCGTGCCTGATTTAGCACACTCTTCACGTCATTGTCTCAGTAAAAGTGGCGCAAGCGATGAAGGAAGCAGCTCCGTTCAGACCTCATACAACGAGATCAATGCCAGTTGTCGGTTCGCGATACGTGCTGCTAGTCACCGACCATGACATCCAGCCGGCGTTTGGCTTGTTCGGGCCAATGTACTCCAAAGGGAGGCGCTCAAGAGGTTGTTGATGATCACATAACGGTCGCAATAGGCGACAAGTACGATATGTCTTACGCCGTCCAAACATCATCTCGACTCTGGCACGATAGTACAGTCTTGAAGCGACATTCAGCGGAAACAGAGCCTTCTTGGCTCCAAAGATGTGCGAAGGAGAGCCGTCAGTCAGCGCAGCCATTGGCCCGACCGGAGTGAAACAACCCATTCCGTCCGGAACCTGACGATGCAACCCGATGTTAATCAAACAGCTAATTCTCATTCTACGACTGATGAGGACAATGTATTGCACCGCCGCCAATCAACGTTTCTGGCTTCCAGGAGGATTCGTTAATGTCGCATCGTTCCCCCGGTCCTTCCGAGTCACCAAATTCCCCAAACGGCCTCGCTTCGCCGTTGAACCGTTGTGGCCCAGGGACAATGCAGGTACAACGCCGCCCAACCTGGGCAAACACGACGGTTCACTAACTCACTAGTCGCACTGGTAAACATATGTTCGCATGCCGTTCACATGTCTGCCATACACTGCCCGCTGTGGGTTCATCTGATGTTTATTGAAAGGATGCGAAACGGATGGCCATACCATGGTTCGACCAAGGAGCCCCATAACGGCGTCTTAGATTGAGGTCAATGATGCTGGGACGACAGGTGGTATAACTATTCGTAAGTCTCTTCTGCCTTGGGCTTGGGTCTCATCATCGACATTCACTCGTTTCTTCATCCCTCCCTTCGTTCCAATTGACTTCAGCCAACATGAAGTTCTCCGCTATCCCCCTCTTCGCCGTCGGCGCTCTTGCTCTTACCAAGCGTCAGAGTGAAGGAACTGGATGTGTCACGGACGCTGACTGCAACGCGGGCCTGACTTGCGAAGAGTTCTTTGGAGCAAGTATTTGTCAGCTCGCTACGTCCACTACCTCATCTACCACGTCCGAGGCCACCTCCGAGGTCACCTCTGAGGTCACTACTGAGGCCACCGCCGAGGCCACCGCCGCCTCCACCACCGAGGAGTCGCCTTCCTCTACCACCGAGGACGTGTCCGCTTCACCGAGGAGTCCTCCACCGCCGAGCTGTCGTCCACCTCAGCTACCGCTGAGCAACCCCCACCGACCTGTCGTCTTCCACCACCGAAGACGTGTCCGCTTCCACCACCGATCCACTACCGAGGAGTCCTCCACTACCGAGCTATCGTCCACCTCAGCTACCGCTGAGACCTGTCGTCCTCCACCACCGAAGCCTCCACCACGACGTTCGGCACCATTTCCGTCTTCCCCAACTCCACCACCACCAACGGCCTCGCTACCACCACCGCCGCTGTTCCCACGGCCACCGTCGTAGCGACCTTCATCCTCGAAGTGTCTGGGTTCAACGACATCATCCCGGACGGTTCGGCCGGTAACATTCGGTTCGACTTCACCTTCCAGTTTGCGGCAGACTTCATCGGCAGCACTCTCGCCCTTCTTTCGGACGGAAAGGTCGTTGATGGTATCGGCCGCGCCGCCAGTGTGTCCACCAACCGCGGACTTCGCAAGAGACAGGAGACCGGCGAGGGATCCCGCATCTTCTTCGTCGCCGCCGATGACGCCGCTTTCGAGGCCTGTGTCTGCGACATCACCGACGATGCGCTGAACTGTGTCTGTGATGAGCTCACCGGCTTCAAACTTGGAACAACCGAGCCTTTCCTCGGCGTTCTCGCCATCGGCAACGTTGACGGTTTCGAAGACTTCGCCCCCGTCGTCGTGCCCATTGAGGACTCAACCACCACCACCACCGCTGCTGACTCTACCGCCACCATCGACCCCAACAACCCTCCTGTCTACTACCCGGGCGGCAACAACGGCAACGGCGGCTCCGCTCCTTACTACCCGGGCGGCAACAACGGCAACGGCGGCTCCGCTCCTTACTACCCGGGCGGCAACAACGGCTTACTACCCAGGCAACAACGGCAACGGCGCTCCTGCTTACACCACCGAGGTCGTCAACCAGGTCACCACCTACTGCCCTCACCCAACAACCATCACTTACGGTCCCGGCAAGTCCACCATCGTGACTGAGGCTACCACTCTCACCATCACCGACTGCCCTTGCACTGTCACCAAGCCAGTCAATGGCGCTGCTCCCACGTACCCCGCTGGCGGCAACAATGGCGGCGCTGGCAACGGTGCTGGCAACGGCGGAGCTGCCCCAGTCTACCCCGGTGCTGGTAACGATGGTGAGGACGACGACCTCCCATACCTTGATGAACTCTCTGCTGATCATGCTCCTCCTGCAGGCGCAGCACCTCCAGCACAGGGTGGCAACAACGGTGCCCAGGCTCCTCCGGCCGGCGGCGACAACGGCGCCCAGGCTCCTTCCGCAGGAGGCGCCGGCAACGGTGCCGTCCAGCAGATCGGGTATGCTTTTCTTCCTTGCTCATCCTCCAACCGAACAATGCTAACATCTCTTCCACAGTGACGGTCAAATCCAGTC
>AFIY01000768.1:0-18405 GCA_000223825.2 Zymoseptoria passerinii SP63
TAGTCCTCGAAGCTATAATATAGCGTATTAACTTCTATAACCGAAGCCGAGTAAGAACGTTCTGGATACGGAAGTTCCGTACATAAATAGCCACTCGTTTATACCGGTAGATAGATAACAAGATACAAGCAATCAACACTCGTTTTTTCTAACAGAAGGCTGTCGGACATTATTAGAGTTGATCTACATGCTCGATGCGTCAACGAGGACTACCCGTCGGGGCTGGGGCGGAAGCAAGTCAATCCTCATTATGCTGGCCGAGCCGGGTCAGCATCCATTCGTGCCAAGAGAGGGTTGGGAAGGCATGTATACTTCAACTCCACTCCGTGGGAGTTTTCGTTCCGATGTTAATGTCGATGAGCAGGGCGAGTAAGAAGGACCGTCTTGGCTAGTTGAGCCTGGAGTAGCGAATCTGTTCGGTGAGACGCATAATCAATTGGTGAGATTCGTCGTAGCAGACATGCTCGGTGGGTCCCACGGACATTTCTGACGGAAAACACAACGTGCCGAGATCTTGAGGTAGCGGAGCCCACGGCGAATTTGAGAATTGCAAAACCTGTTGAGTATCTATAAGATAAGTCTGGGACTATTGTGGGAATGGTAAGAAACTGCCCTGCTTACGAGAAGTTGTTACGGTGTCGTTCCCTGTGGTTAACTGGCGGAGGCAGGAGTGTAGCTGGACGTTGGCGTAACAGCATCGCTTCAAGCGGTCTGCTCCAAGTGCAAATGTTGCTCGGTAATGCACAGAAGAGTTGTGCCGAATCATGAGCGTCGGGCCGTATTTGGCCTTCTGATTCGGCTCTTGGGGAGCGGGATTTGACATAACGGCCATAATCGATAGCTTCGTCTCGATTTGAGGCTCGGAAGACGTTGTTGTACTCGACGGACGGGCGGTAAAGCATCGTGGCGGACGTATACGCACGGGAAGAGTCTGTGTGATGGGTGGGCTGTCGCTTCATAGCATTCAAGGGTTCCAGTGTGTCCTCTGGTTGGCAGGCTGCCGAAGAAGCTTGAGCGATTGCTGAAGTGATTTAATGACCGCACTCTTATCGTCACGACGGAGACTTGAGGGTGTGAGCGAGCGTGAGGGCGAGGGCGAGGACTGCACGGATTTCCTCTGCTGTTTGTACTGTGCGGTTGCCTGCATCAGCACGCTGCCTCGGTCCGCAGAAACGTACAGACAATCGTCGGATTGAATAACGCCGGAAAGAGGTGGCTCCCGCAAGCTTGAGTGTATCTAATGGAATGTGCGGTTGCCCGAGAGTGAGTTCAGCATCATAATCGGCTGTTCGATACAATGAGAAGCGTCGACGGCTTTTCCAGATCGATGAAAGCTTCTTATCCTGTTCAATGACCACGCTCCATGCCGTGCAATCAAATCGTGCATCTGCTGAGCATCGGAAACATCGGTCGATGCTAGGAGCAGGTGGTTGGGAAGCAACGCGGTGGGAGGTTTTGAGAATACTGAGACCGGTGTGGGATCCAATTCAAGTGATTTGGACTCGATGATATACAGATCTGAGCAAGTCTCGATCAGCTGGGCAACTGTTCGAAGATAACGAACGATCATGCCGACCGTTACTTGACGATCCCTGGCTGGAACTCTTCCGCAATCTCGCATTGCACTCTAATAGCTCTTATACCTTCATCCACATCTGGCTCTGCGCTTTGATTTTTTTCTTCGCTGTGCCCAGGATGCGCAAAGAACACACCGCTCGCGAGGTACTCATCCTGCCCAGCAACCTCAGCCTGGCATCGGGGGAGGGGAAGAGGGAGAACACGACTGGTCCTCTACCGGAGGTGCCTTGAATCTGCGGGAGCAGGCGTGGATATTATGGAGTGGGCTTCGGTGGATCATTTTCGAGGAAGCTCAGGGCGTCAAAGCGGCGAGGTCGAAAACTCTGTGCTGGAGATGAACTGCGCGACGTAGACGTGTTGTGCTGATCTTTTACTGGGGATCTCGGGCTCTCGATTACCAACGCTCCAGCAGCACAACCATGAGACTCCTCACGGCACACGTTCTCTCTGCCCAGGCTACGCAGAGCAGTGCTGCGGTAGCTGAAGACGACGATCGCCGACCATGCGTCGTCGTATGCGAATGAGTCGCCAGCAGGACCAAGGTTCTACTCCCACGAAGTCAACTCAAGGCGGCGGACGGATGTACCGTAGCAACGATCTGCAACAATTGACCTTCATTACAGTCCTCATCTCTCGCAAACATGGCGTGGCCACGGTCTGGTATGCCCCGACTTCCTCTCTACTTCACACACCGCGATCCGACCCACTTCCAGACTGATCGCCATTCCGGCCGCCAATTCCGGCTTGACGGTCTCAGGAAAGCCACTCTCCTCGACGTAGATGTAACGAAAGCACGCCACTCCACTGGTTGTGATCTCTCTCTCTCTCTTCCGCGAGCGTTTCATACGGATTCAATAGGATGACACTCGCGTCTTTATCGGAGCAGAGAGCCTTCAAGGTCGCTCCCAATAAAGCCACGCAGAGCTGCCATTGTGCCGGCCAGCGTTGACTTGGCGGGAAGGGAAAGGCTCGGAACTCATGGCCATAATTAGCGCAGGAGTCGACGTCGGAAACTCGGGTTGGTAACATGCAAGGCAGAATCAGGAGGTGTGAGGTTTTCTCGGGATGCACCATAGTCGACCATGGGAATGAAATCTCACTGCCGACTCCCAAGTCCTAGTCGTCAGTTCGAACGGTCCAGCCAGGAACATCAAATCGCCCGGTCCGGAAGCCTCAGAAGCCAATACGAAATCGAAAGCGCAGTGCGCAAGATGCTTCATCATCGCTAACACCTCAAACAATATGAGCCCGGCCGAAGAAGGAAACAGCCGACCAGACAAAGGTCTCGCACCGACCCTGGACAAAGCGACCGCATCTCCTCGTTCAGGCACCCAAGAGACAAGCGAGCTGCAAACACATATGCGTGGCTGTCCAGCTTTCGAGGTTTCATCCACCGTTAAATTCGAAGAAGCCCCGGACACAGTCGCCTTCTTGGGACGAGATAGCCAAGACTGCTGTTGCATTTACGCCAGCGGTCTGTTGGCACATTCGCTCCCGCGTACCAGCATACAAAGAATGGGCTAGCGGCATGGTGCCGCGCAACAAGTCGTCCCTTCGTCGCAAACTTGGCAAGCCTGTTGTCAGTAGATATGTGCCTTTCTGGCATTGACACATATGTCGGCTTCCAAGTCCGCATCTTACTCGTGCGTCCTCTACCCAAGACTTGCATCGCTTACATCCACTGAATGCCCCCGAGTCTGGAACCGTGGACTAACCAGTCAAATAGTCGTGGAGATACGTTGTATGTACGGCCAAGTAGTCGCCCATGTACGGTGGACTGACCAGTAGTCGTGGAGATAAGCCACCAATACGGCCAACGATTCGTGCCAGCACCAACTTTCTTTCTTCGACTGTCCAAATTCAAACAATCAGCCGTAGCTCACACCCGGTTCTCACGTCGATTGTCGTCGCAGCACAAATGCCCCTGGCAATGCTTAAGAACGCAATACCGGAAGAGCGGAAGAGCGTCGGACCCGCAGGTGAAGATCGAATGGGACGCTTGGTCGACCTCGCGAGACAGGCCGCCGTCGAATCGAAATGGCTGTTGTTGAGGAAGTTGGCCTGCTGTTCGTTGTTCGTGATCACTGTGCCAGGTTCTTGGTCCCTGATTACTCGCCTGGTGGGTTGTAAGAGGGCGTGGGCAGCCGCAGCCGGAGTAGGTGGTGCTGAGTTAATAGCGCATCTTGCAGGGAGAGCTGGGATAAAGTCTGAATGCGAGTCGTTGTTATGGTGGAGGACAGGCCGAGATGAAGTTTCCAAGTTCCGGTAATGTAAAAGTCGTCTGAGGTCAGAGAGAAGACAGGAATGGCGTGGGCGGTTCTTGATTGTTGTCGAGCAGATTGGTCCCAGTAGAGTATACTGATGGTTTTGTTTCTCAGTGGCTGTTTCCAAAGCAGGCTCGGGCAGGCTTCATCGAACCCGAGGGTGAATGAGGAGGTGCCGAAGCATCGACAACAGCGCAGGAGCGACGAATCAAGAGGCACTTGTATTCAAGTCCAAGCCGTGGGTAATGGTTTCGACCAAGAGGCATCGAAGCGGATGAATTGAGTGAAAGACTGACAGAGTACTACAGCAGTCGTCAATTGGCTGTCAAATGCGAGGGACGTGATTGTGCTGCAGCAGAAGAGTCTGAGCGCTCGACGGTTGACACCAAGCGCCGGGCTTGACAATCGCAGACCAGGCTTGACAACTGCGAACCAGCTCGTCCAGCTCGCCCAGCTCGTGGCGGGCACGAGCAAGAAGAGGAAGAGGAAGAGGAAGAGGAATCCACGGCCCGTCTCCAGGAGTCACAGCAGGTGACGTGCGCGCCAGACACAGCGGTGTCGTCCGATCCTTGCCGTATGGCGTAGAATTGGCTGACGTTGGCCGCGAGTCCGACAATCGAGCGGGTGGGTCTATCGCAGCACGAGGAACGTGATGTCGGAAACCTGAGTCGCGGACCAGATGCGCACCAAGAAGTGTTGTTGCAGTGGGCACGACAATAGCAAGAGGTCGTCACTCATCGAATTGGAGACAAACTCGCCGACGTGGTCGATCATTTCATACTCTCTGCCCGCTGTCTGTCCGGTCCCTTCGACCATTCGATCTCCGCAACAAATCCCTCCGCTGCTGGGTACCTCCACTATTCTTGGCTCCCTTGCGCTCATGTCAATCTCGCCGACATTCTCGCGCATCTTCCCCAAAGCTCGGCTCTCACAGATCTCGACTGCATGCTTGAGCAGTTCGATATTTGGTGATCGAATCATGTCTTTGCTCTGAAGTATCCTCGCTCGTTGCAGATTGACACTTTTTGGTGCAGGAACCTTTGTCTTGACAGTGTCCCGTTGTTCGGTACTGGTGGCTGGTGCGCCTTTCGGACCCGTCTTGACCGGCGCCTTCTTCGTGCCACGGCCTTGTGATGTGGGCGTCTGATCAAGGATTGGAGTATCGGGTCGAAGAACGTTCGTGGGCTCTGGGCAGGCTTGCGGGCCAGCTCATTGATCTGCTCAGCCAGCTTCGCGCTCATTGCCAGCCTCTTCACATGTGATCCAGATGTCCGCCGCAAGCCCGTAGACTCGATTCTACTCTGACCCACCCGCCTTCACTTGATTCCTCATCTCAGCCAGCATCGTCCATGCCTTGTCAGTCTGAGCAGCGTCCATCTGCTTGCCCAGCTTCTCCAGCCGACTCGCTACTTCGCGCATCAATGGAGCAACGAGGTTTGACCGCTTCGTCCGGACACCCCTGTCGATCATGCATTACTGATGCAATGTTTGACGGAGTCATACTCCGGGGTCCTGGCAAAGTAGTGCCGACGGGGCATGAGCATGTTCCGGTACAGGCAATCGATCAAGATGGGACCATTCAATCTGTCAACTTCGGTTTCTCCTCTCAATCTCCCACCTCAGACCAACGCTTCAAGATCGACAGTGATAGTGCTTGAGCAATGATGGACCGAACGAACGATTGGAAGATGGGCGGACAACCTCCCTCAGCGCCGCCAGTGATGGCAGTCCTGCCGTCGCCGTGCAGAGGCAAGGAACCACGGCAGGGCGCAGCGCCGAGCTGAACTGCACGGGACGGGAACATGATCCGGAGGAGATGAACGTGGGTTCGATCCTCGTCGGGTGTTCTGTCGACGGACATGGATTGATTGGGATGGACTGAGGGACGAGAGAGACGGTCGTCCTGATGATATGCCCTTCTCTGCGATCCGCCCTGTCTGTTCGGCGGAGGTGGTGTGTCTCCCCTCCCTGCATATGCAGGAGCTAAGAACTAGTTCGGCGGATCTGGCTTTTTATTGAACCACTGGGCGAACGCCAATTCACAGCGGTTCGCGGTGACAGGCGGAGTTCACATGTGTTCGTGCGCGGGCCAGACTTTGTAAGTCTGTGACACCACACCGCACCTAGGTGGCCGGGTCGGGTCAGAGCTGGTCCGGATCGAGCGCGGGCCGTTGGAGTCGAACGGGACTGCGAGGGCGGTGCGTTGCTGCTTTTTCGAACTCATCATCAGCTCTTTGGATGGTCCGAACTGGGTATAATGAGTGCACAGCAAAGAATGGATACATAGCGTACGAGGTAACATGAAAGGTGGAAGTTGAAGGATTGTGGGCACGTAATGGTCGTCGATCCGGAAGAGGACTGGAAGGCGATCGCGAGATATGCAAATTCAAGAGCCGCCATCCTCGAAACGACCTTGGGCCTCAGGCCTGCCATCATCGAACTGCAAAAGCTGGGCCGGTGTCATCGCATAGCGGTGGACTTTCGTGGAGATCAAGTCAATTGCGCGCCCGATGCCCTCTTCAAGCACAAGCACCTTCGTCGTCTGCGCCGGATGTACTGTCGCTACTGCAATCCACCGAAATCTCACAAGCGCTCTGCTCCACGGCTCCTCATACTCGTCGCGCCGTCGTGGTCAGTGGTCCTTGAGAAGCGGTCCAGTCGTTGGTCGCAATGCTGCCACATTTTCTCCTTGCGCCATCTCGGGTGTGGTCTGTCGTGGAGAGCGTGAAGAGACCTGACCATCGCATGGCGCACAATGCGCGACATATGATGTGGAGAGTTCGTGGCCCACAGGGCATCGGTAGACGAGAAATTCGGAAGGAATTCATGGCTCCTTGTACTCCTGCTTGCTGGTGTACATGTGACAATCATCGGAAGATGCGCCGCGACGGCCGCCACGTCCAAGTTCACGCCCTCCACGGCCATGACCTTCCAGACCAATGTCGCTGTCATCGCGAGCCTGGTCGCTCGCTGATCGTCAAAGGATCCTCCCATGGCCTTGTCAGCCCGCTCGCCGTCCTCCTGGTACCTCCTTGGTGTGTCTGATAGCCTACCCGTCCTTTTGATCCCTTCGCGGTGTGCATGATAGCCTCACCGCCCTCTTGATCCCTCCGCGGTGTATCTGACAGCTCTCGACCTCATTGACGATCGTGCCGAGCTTGGTGTGAGCCGAGGCCTGTATGCAGGATGCGTGGACTGCGTCGTTGACTTGAACTGGGAGGAAGGCAAGGTCGATTGAGCCACATGCGGGCCGTTCTTCTGCTCATGATCCTTGACAGCGCCTCGAGGACTGTTTTTGCGCTTTTCGTTGATAGACGTCGTGATGGCTCTCAGCGGAAAGAGCATCGCCTGGCTGCTCTGACTCCGACATATGTGCAGATCTTTCGGCCGAAGGCAGGACTCCAGTGGAGCGTTATTAGTGTTGGTGACATTGCGGTTGCCGACAAGTAAATTTGGCTTGTCAAGACCGATGGATCCGGCGCACTGTCCGGCTCATATGGTTTCTTGCTGCCGGTTGGCAATCGTGTTGTCGGATGGCTGGCGAGCGACCGGAGAAGGGCTTCCTGTTGCATCGACGATTCCACAGTACCATGGGCATTCCCTCGGGGATACCACGAGCTCCTACGGTCACGCCGTCAGCACCAGGCCATACAACACCGGCGGTATGAGTTGAAGTCGCACCTCCAGTAAGCCTCAAAGCAAAGCGCCCGTGGGAAAACTCCGCACGATCTTGTACTGGGACCAGAGGGTCACGCCTCATCTGCACGTACTTCTTGAACCTCCGTCACTCAAACACAGAACCCTGCTGTGGACTGAGATATGAGAAGCTCTGGCCTGTCCCGTCCCATTGTCCTCCCGTATTATCAGCCTCTTTTCCCGTGGTGAAGTTTTGAATCGAGCTTCGGATTTTCCTTGGAGTCGAGTATGCATGCGGTGCTTTGACGACTTCTCCACGGTCGAGAATATGAGGAGGGGAGCGAACGGCTCGGCTCTGCAGCATTCTTCGTTGCGGAACCTCTCTGCGATTCGGATCTGAAATCGAGGATGGACATGCCGTCGTGATGTATTGGAGGACGGAGTCGTCATGGAGGCCGGAAAAGGATCAAGCGGTGGTGAGATGGTGCGCCGTGAAGGGTCGAGAGAAATCTCTTTGGCTGGTTATTGGAGAGGCTGTTCTGCGGCGTGCCACGGCTGAGAGTATTGCTGGTGAAAAGTTCGTATTGCATCGTGTCGTGCCGACTTGGAATGCGGCGAATTCTGTCTTGATGGAGTGAGGCGGCAATGTATGAAAGGAAATAGAACTATAGAAAGGTGATGCTGCCAAGACAGACATCCAATGCAGCTCTTCTCCGCGGGAAAGACTGCGCGTCTCATCCACTTCATCCACAACGTCAATGTGAAGGAATCACTCCGTCTCGCAGAACATTGCTCGCGCTTGTCAAACTGCGTCATGTCCGCACAAGAACTACCACGACCCGCAGTAGATCAACAGAAAGAACTCAACGATGGAGCCATTCAAGAATGCGCAGCAGATCAGCCTCCAAGATCCCACAGCCGAACCTCGTCCACAACACTTGACAAGCCTGCCGCCCGGCTCGAATTGCGGTATTGATTGGTGCATCCCGGTGCATTTCCTCGAATATGGCCGGCTGAGAATGATGGTGCGATGTGGGGGGATGAGCAGCTGAGGCGCCGACAGGGATCGATAGCGCCCATCGCGAAGGGGGAAAAGGAGTTGGG
Source organism: Zymoseptoria passerinii SP63 (assembly GCA_000223825.2). Lineage (NCBI taxonomy): Eukaryota > Fungi > Ascomycota > Dothideomycetes > Mycosphaerellales > Mycosphaerellaceae > Zymoseptoria > Zymoseptoria passerinii. Next base: position 8,583 of record AFIY01000768.1, read on the forward strand.
AGAAGGAAACGGACAAGATGGCAAAGACGAGGCCGAGCAGCCCTAAGCACGACGCCGACAACGAAGACCGAGTGAGTCCTCGGCTGGTGAATGCGTGCGCCACGCCGCCCGTCTGCTTGCATTGTCGGCCGGTCGCGGGAACAACGAGCTGAATGTGCAGGCGCAGGCCAATGCCCGGAGAGAGAACAGGTGGCAAAGGAACGCGAGCTGGCCGAGTAGAGACCTGGGAAGGAGGGGAGGGCTTCGTCCGGATCATGGAGGAGGTCGGCTTGAAGGTGAGCTTTATGAGTGCGCACAGATTCATGCGCAATTGGTCAAGTTTGATTCGTGTACCTCTCCTTCAGCTCCTCAAGGTTCTGGTCTCGTGTTGCTGCACTGCTCTTCACCATGGCCGCGTCGTTTCTCGACCGACCTGCTGCCGTGCGCGTTTGCAGAGACTGTGCACCGCCACGACAACGCCGTCAACACCAGAAGCGACACCGGGTCAACCCGTGCATGATTCCCTGAGCCGATGGAACGTCTCCCTCGGAGCGACGGCTCACCGCCTTCTAGAAGTCCACGTTCAGCTATAAGAGAATTTGTATCCCACCTCGGCTCACAAGCTCGACACCACGATGGACAAAGATCGTCGTCGTTTGTGGTACATACTCCTCTCTGCCCCTTGTGACAAGGCGTAGGTCATGCAAATGGCAACGATGAGAACCGGCAGATTCGGTGAACCTCTTACTACGACCCAGGAACTCCGCCGGGTCATTGCATGTTGATTCGCCTCACGTTGGCCACCTCGGCACGCGCATTGATGATGCGGTGGCGAACGTCGACGACGTCTACATCGGGATTGATCCGGATTGTCTTCACCTAAGACATGTAGTTCACCTTCCCTCTCACTATCTTGTCTTCGGTTCATGAGTCGGCGGAGGATGAAACAGCACCGTCGGAGACGCAGTGCCAGCGTTGGTGCCAGCAAAATCATCTGGAGCCGAGATACTATCAAAGTCCTGATCTCGCCTTCCAGCATCCCGCGGACCGCAAGAGGTGCACCAGACCGAGGTAAGTGAGGTTACTAAAAGGTCTACGACCACGGAACCAGCGCGCCACCTTACCACGAACCGAATGCTCTAAATCACACCGTGCCAACCTATTCGGAGGCAGCGAAGCCAGCAAGCCAGCGGCTCCGGGCAGGAAACGAAAGAAGCAGAATGCCGATGTCATTCCATGTCTGCGGTCGCCAAAGAGAGTGAAGCATGATTCGTTGTTCGGTGTGCCGTCGAGCTTGACAGTTGATGATGCAACGGGAGTGGCCCTTACGAAGGTGTGTATGTCCGTGGGTGATGCTGGATCCAGCCCGCTATGTTGCTACAATAGCTTCTGACGAGAGGGCGATCTCCAACTACGCATGGTTGGCCGGACTACGCAGAGAACATTTGCCCGCAGTGTTTGATGTGCACAATTTTGTTCAAGTGCTCATCGGCCCGGTGCCAGATGAAGTCCGCTTAGAATCCAACTGCGTCTGATCCGGCTCCTCGTCACTGAATTCGATCCGGAGAGAAAGAAGAAGGGGAAGAAGTCGAAAGCGACTATGGACAGAAGACGCCGCTCATCTCCAAGCAAAGCCGAGCACGGCAGGGCTTCAGAGGATCGCCCAAGAAGACGTCGCTCGTCTTCGAGCAAAGTCAACGGCAGTACTACAGGGAATCGCAGCTCTCGTTCTACTGCTCCCGCCAGACGGCATTCTCCTCTAGCGGGAGCTGGAGCAGAACCCTCCAATCGAGGCGAGCGAGCACCTCCGCGGAAGCGCAGAAGAACATCCAGCACTTCCTTTAGCGGATATGCTTACTTCCGGGCGTAGGTCCGCGTTTCAAGGCACCGATACCGAACGTCCTCAAGCATCTCGCCGTGGCGTGCCTGGTCCTCCTTACCATGGCCATACTATGCCGGCTTCTTCCCTCCTCCCAACCGCCACTCGCGCTTCAACACCATATCCAGACTCGCAGCACCGCGGCCGCCGCAGCTCCCGCTACATCGTGTCCAGCGTGTCGGGTCCAGTTCTACCATGGTCGGGAGACGGGAACGAGATTGGGGAGTTCCGGCAGATACAGCTTCAAGCTTTGAGCTCGAACCACAGGTCGCGGAGCATGTCGTCCATTGCCTTGCCTAGCATCTGCCGAGTCGAGCAGCGCTGTATCCGCAGCTTCGTTCAGTTGCTGGCGCATCCACCGTGAAACATTTGTGCCTTGCGGGCTCCGATCCTCGATTTGCTCGACGCACGCTTGAAATGCATGATTCTCTTGTAGGGATCTTGGCCGAGGGCTTGCAGGATTATAAGCTGCCGCGGCGCCTTGCTCTCGTTTTCGCCCTGTTATCCTTCTCCCCCGGTCGTCCTTCTCCTTCAAGGGCGTGAAGCTCTCCTCCCTAAAACCGGCCAAAGAGCAGGCAGAAGAATCCTATCCCACCCAGCTCGACGGCAACTGAGTTGCGACCTTGCCAATGAAACAGGTGTCGCTATAAGCTGGGATACGAAGCGTATCATCTGTAGAGGACAGAAGGTTGAAGTCGACGACGGTGCATCGGGCAGTGCCAAGGCCAGTAGGTGGTGCCTCGTTCACTTTGCCTTGCTATGTGTTTGTGCCATGTCTTTCACCATCCGTTCGCCCAAGAAACTCGTTCTGCTCGCTGGATCCCTTCCTCCAATGCCCAGACCTCTCCCTCGAGACCATGTTATACCCTCTGCTTCAACTCTTCACCAGCCATCAACTTGCCGACCGCATCAATCCCCACAGCCTCACACAGCACTCATCTCCCACAGTACGAGCCTATCTGCTAGTTCAGTATCAGGGTCTCGCCGCCCTGCGCTTCAACCAATCATGCGCAGTGGAGAAAGAGAATCCTTTTCTTTGTCGCGTGCGACACCATTCCAGGTTGTTGGGAACTTTTTCGGCTCTCTCGTAAGGTTTTGAAATTTAGCGAAGCCTGATGTTCTGCATCGTGGCGTTGTTCCGAGGGTTATACGTCCTCTGCGGCGAGGAGGGTCGCAAGTCCCGTTTTCCGGGAGAGGACAGGAAAAGAAGAAGAAGAAGAAGAAACTCGTGTCTTGAGACATTTGGCCGGCAGCCCCAACCGTCCTCAAGCAGCTCCCGAGTATGCTTGCGAATCGCTTCGGTATGCGTGGAGGTCAGGCACGCACAGCAGGCCTTTGTTAACGATTCGCGTCCTCACGGAATCGATGAGTGGGTTGCCGCTAGAGTTTGCTTCCATCGATTGTGCCGTTTGTGAAGTGGAAGTGATTTGCGGATAGAAAAAATGGGTCTCTTACAACATATGGAGAAGTACATGATCTGTCCACGCTTGCACAGAGCTTGATGTGCTCTCCCGACACTCTCACCTTCCACCGTCCACGCATCATCGTGTCATCTTGTGCCCAATCGCACATGGCATGCTTGCCAGGGGCTTCTCGCTCGGCGAACTGTTCTCCTTCACCACAATCCTCCACTGCGACTCCCGCATCAAATTCGTCGTTGACGCTGTTTGTGTGAGGTGTTCGATCTGCTCGGCCACGAAGCCCAAGTAGAATCTTGTCGCACAGATGTCCTTTAACCTGAGCATCTTGTCCAGCTAGACCAGCCAAGGCAACTCTTCTTTCCAGTCCGGCTCTTTCTCTTGCGGCATCGGTGTAGATGATGCCTCCTTCAAGAATGTCAGCGTTGGCGATGAAGCCGGAGCATTCGTAGGAACCATGGGCGTTGGTCGTCGTCTCGGTCCAGCGCAGTAGCAAATCACCTTCATCCTCAGTGACCCTTCCGCAAATGCCCATCTCAAATGCGCGCCAAAGATTGTATCACTTTTGTTTCGGCAATGTCTCCATTTGATCGAAGCTCGGCGTTCGCTCACTGATAAAAAACCCTCCGCCTTATCGTTCTCTTTCTCGCCGCGTGGTCGTCGGCCCGTAACTGCCGGTGTCTCGACTCCCGATTTCCACCTCAGATTTCAACTTCCCCTTGGCTTTTTCTTTTCCACGGTCACGACATCCTCTCAATCCTCAATCAGCGAGATCAGGCTCGAGCTGCAGGTCCGCCTGCATGGAGGCCTCAATTCCACCCCAAACACCGCTCAATCCCACTCTCTGACATTTCATTCATGTAGCGTTGCGCAAGCTTCATCCAGCCACCGAGCACGCTGTCTTGTCCCTCCTCGCAACAGAAAAAACGAGCAGCGCCCGATCGCAACGTCTAATTCGATCAAAAAGTGAATTCGATCGCAAATCGAAGTCGGACGTCGGAGGAGAGGAAGGCGGCGCGTGTGAAGTCAGCGATGTGAAGGATCTTGCGGCTGTAGGATCGTGCGGCTGAAGGATGGTGCCGCTGAAGCAAAGGATCGTGCCGTAGTCGGTGGGTTGAGTGTAAGATGGTAAACAGCCTGATGCGATGCGCGTTTAGCAATGAGGTTGGGGTAAAGTTGCGTGAAGTCCAAAGGAAGATACTAGCTTTTGTCAGCCAGTACGAATTGGCTGGCGTTCATACTGACATTGGCTTATGTCAGCCAGTACGAACTGGCTGGCGTTCGTACTGGCTGACATAAGCCAGTACTAATTACCTTACCTGCCGATGATGCTGACACTTTCTATCAGCAATACCTGCTGTCCTCACACTCCACGACAAGATACATACCTTTTTACTATGAGGGCGCTCAGATCTGCGAACCTCAAGCAGACTGACAAGGAGCCTCCGCAGATCGATCTAATTGACCACGCTGTAGTGACAATCACGAAGCATCTGGCATCGAACGCAACTGTTGCCCTCGAAACATGCTACACGCACTTTCGCAATTTGCCCGAGGACCTAAAGGGCGAACATTTCTGTGATACCATCAATCAGATCCTCTCGAGAGTCAGTTCCGATGTCGCCCGTGTGCTTGACGCGTACAACGGATTTGTGTTCTTTGAACGGACTGGGAACAAAGGGAAAAATACCAACTGCACCCTGAACTGGTTTTCTGGAATCTCAAGCAGGAAAACAGAGGTATTGTGCCATTGGAAGGAGACATTGATTCCGTTACGGCTCTTCTTACTGTTCGGACCCAAGTCGCGCTCACAAGACTTTCTCGGCGCTTTGAAGAAAGCTGCGAACGCTGGCCACAGCCTTGAAGATATCTGGGTACATCTCATTCGCAGCCGTCTTCCCGACACCACCACCGAATCGTTCGATCGCAAGGACATCAATGATTTTCTGTCCAAGAACCCGTCATCACTTCGACCATCTTCCAGTACGAACAACACATCAGGCCGGTCTGGGAACGCGACAGAGAGGGCAGGATCACGAGAACGCGAGATTGGTCGAGGACTACAAGCCAATGTCCGGAATGATGACCACTCATCGCTGCTCTCCGATCTCTCTTCCGCACCTGGAACTGCTGAGCCTGATCCGGTCTCAGTAGAAGAGGACGACAATTCGGATCCATCACAGCCTGGCCCATCGCCTATTGCAGCATCTCACGAGATCCTACCAAGTCCAAAGGAATTTCCCGCGAACGACTTCGGTCACAAGAGCTTTTCTCAAGACTCCGAGGACTAGGAATCCATCGCCGTCAGTGAAAACATCAAATCAGATGACCCGAAGACTGGAACTGCTGGATACAACCGCGAGTCGCGTGGAAAGCGTACATCTGCAGGCATGTCCCCGCATGCACATTCAAACAGCTCCAGAAAACGACTACGGACTGCCTCTCCTGATCAACTAGCAGCTGGCCTGGAACAGCAAAGCTTTGACGCAATCGCTCAGCCCCAACCTCGACCCTCACCAATCTCGAAAGCGGCTCCCACAGGATTATGCGAGCCGGTTCTAATGGATTCGGCAACCTGCTATGCTCGTCTTGTGAATGATGAGTGGCTTTCAGGAGAAATTATCCAGCGGTCCCTGGAGGTTATGGCACCACCAGCATGGCACATCGCATCAACCTCCTATATCGATATAGCAAACCCAAGGAAACGCCAGCGCTACAGATTTCCGAATGACACGGCACACCTCGTCATCCCGATATGCCACCGGCAGACCCACTGGACCGTGGCGGTAATGCACCTTGAACAAGGCCTGGTCGAAACTTACGACTCCCTCGAAGGTGACAAAATCCTGGCGGAAGCGGAGGTCGCAATTCGTGGTGCAGATGAACTCTTGCAATCGCACGCCGATTGGGAGTTCAAACGTTGCGGCCAGAAGCTAAAGCAGCACGACCAGTCCAATTGTGGAATTTACATCATTTTCTTTGCTCTTTGTACTATGCACAGCCAGGAAATTCCGAGCATCATTGACTGTCGGGCCGTCCGCTATGTCTTGGCCCATGTTCTGTCGGTCCAGGACTCAAGCCTGGTCACTCCAACCTATGTGGCCGCATCCGAGCCTCCTCCCAAAGAAGCAATCCCTGGGCTCGACATTAACGGCGGAATGGTCAACATCCTTACGTATCGCACACTTCTCGGAGATTTGCGAAAAGCCGAACAGTCACTCTGCAACAAGATGGCTACTTTTCATACTCTGCGCACAATTACTCAAGCTCAAGCCAAGCTACACGAGAAGGACGAGCATTCAAACACTGCTCTCGCAGCTTTTGAGAGCGGTATGAAGGCGATGAAACGAGTGACAACGTCTGCTTTGTTGACTCCGATCAAGAAACTGGAGATCAGCCTGATTGAAGTGGAGAAGGCGTTCGAGCAAGAAACTGAAAGGCACCGTGTTATGGTCGAGACGGGAAAGGCGATTGATCTCGTGACAAGAGATATGGATGTCGTGAAAGCAGCGCTGAGAAAGAGCAGGACGGAAAGTATTGGTGTGCTCGAGCGCCTCGCTGCCGAGATGCAAGAGTGTTGCAAAGAGTACAGTTCCTGAACTACCTTCGCAATGGAGTCGTTACAAAAGAATGTTAAGTATGGATCTTCGAGGCACTCCCGAAGACGAGCTTGGGCTTTCGTTGCAATGCGTTGGCGGAGAATGGGACGAGAGAGTAGGTGAGAAGGGATGGACATCCAAGGCAGCATCGTCCTGCCTTTGTGTCAGTCATGATCAGGGCTAGATTACGCCTCTGGCACGTCCGTCGTAATGAGATCGACATCCCATTCTCCTTTTCCAATCCAGCCATTCTTCACACCCTACTTCCTCCTCACCCAGCACTCCCAGCTCGACAACCCTCGCGACACCCCAAACCAAACCACAATGAACACCCCGACCCGGAACCTCGACGGACGGCCTGCGCCACCACCCGCCCATCGCATCGCAACGCCAGGCTCACGAGCGATGAAGCTCCTCTCAGTAACCCCATCCCGCGCGGCTCGTGTCCCTTCGCGGACGACGAACCCTCCTCCAACCGCCCACACTCCGCCTACGAGGCGAGCACCGTCCGGCACCATCCTCGTCGCAACCCCCCGACAAACGAGCCATGTCCATGACGAAGCAACCCCTCTTCCCGCACTCCCCTCCAACCTTTCCGTCCTCAACACCCTCCCGTCCCACCCTTCCTACGCCACGGCGCTGTGCGCGACTCCGCGGAGACGGCCACGAAGGGAGGTACGGCTGTCAGAGAATCGTGACCCTGTCGGCGAGTGCGAGACGTCGACCCGTCGAGAAGATGCTGGCTTTTGAACGCGGAGGAGGGGGAGTTGTTGGTGGGTGGGCGTGCCAGTGAGAGTGGTTGAGGTGGAGTTTCGCTTACCGACACTCCCTAGGAGGACGGCTCGCAGTATAGGTGTTGATAGGCAGGAGACTTGAGCATCAGGAGTCTCAAGGAAGTTTGTCCCAAGTATGGCGCCGCCGCAGACAGACCAGTGAGAAGACTTTCAAGCTAGGTTGCGCCAGAAACCCAGAGCATTGTAGGACGATTGCGCCTGTCTGCTTTTTAATAGTTGGATCGTTAACCCGAGGCATCGGTGAATACGGGGAGAGAGTCGGCGGACCCCCAAAAGTACAAACTGGGCGGAACTTGGCGAGGTAAGGTGCTCCACCAACTGACCTGCACAACAATGGCGGAGTTGGACAGACGCCCCTGAATCTGCTCAGAATGGTAGCCTCTTTCCATCGCGATGCTCTCCAACAACTCCCTACCCAGAATCGCCATGAGTCGTGAGCCATACACTTCCCAGCCAGCTAGGACTCCTCGTCGCTCGCCAGTCTGGGATGTGAGAACGATGTCGCCGAAGTCATCATGCCCGAAGAAAAGCCAGCCCAGCCTCGGAACCATGGCCAGCCATACCTACGAATGCCAGTTCTTCCGATGGATGCTCAGCCGCTGAAAGCTCTCTCAATGGCCACCCGTTTGAACCCTCTCCACCAGTAGCGAGACGCTCCGCAGATACCCTCGCCAGAGCTCGACCTGCGTGGCGAGATCACTTTCTCGCCCTTGAATCCCGTCAAGTCCCTCCAACGAGCGGAATTGCAAAAATACTTGTCAAGAATCTCGCATCGCTGAAAATGTCAATGTCAACCCCGTGCCGTCAATAGTACGACTCACAAGATAACCAACTAGCCAGCCAGCCAGCCAGCCAGCCAGAATCCCGTCTAGCCGTTGACGAGAACCTCAGCAGTCCGTCTTGCTCAACGACAGCCCACACCGAGAACCAGCGTAACTTGTGAGGGAAGTCAGTCAGTCAGGCAGACCTACCTGGCTGCGGTTTTCGCTGCCATTGCCGACTTCAAAGTAGACTGCCGGAAAGCCGAGCTGAAGAAGCAAGCCTTCCTCCATGGCCGCACGTGAGAGAAGTTACCGATAATACCAAAACGACAGCATACCGACGAAAGCGACACGAGCTTACCGACCTGGTCGTTATTATCCCCTTTTTCTGCTCCAAGAGAGAGGCAAGACGGAGGGTACAATAGTATTGACTGCTTGATTCGTCTCCCCGAGGTTTCCGGGCCGAAGTGCTGATGGTCACAGGTGCCGATACGGTGGTCGGCTGCGTTTCGTTCACCCTCCGCGAAGTCAAGCAATAGAAACGGGGCAAGCACAATAAGATCCGGCCAGACTAATCGGCACGACAACAGCCTATTATAATCAACTGCCGCACAGTCTCGGGCAATTAGTAGAGCAAAGCAAGCAGTATTGACTTTCGTTCCTCGACTATATCCGTGACCACAACGATAGTAATATATCTCTCTCTCCCTCTCCCAGCCCTCTCTCTCTGGCCGTTGGAATGGAAATGGCTCCAGAGGCGGACTGATATCCGGGCTACCAAACCCTGTGCTCTAGTCTAATAAGCGGATCGCGCGTGGTCTTGCAGTGTCCGAGGCATATCGCGAAAAGGTCTTGGTCTCCGCGATCATGAGCATCTGCGTGTCGTGCATGAGTTTGGCGAGCGGATGTCGTTCTCGGTGGTGCCGACGACCGGAGCTGAGTATGCGTTTCTTCTCTACCACTTCTCGCTCGTAACTGATGTCTGGTGTGCATTCGTCCTTGTCCTCGAGCTTATCCACCATGTCGCGCATGTTCGCCAGATTGCCAGTGTTCTGATCATGAGCATGGCATCGGTGTCCAGTGTATGCTGCGGAAAGCTCCGAATGTGCGAAAATCGTATATCGCTCAGTGGTTGTCGCTCGCGGTATGGCTGATCTGCCGTTCGTGAGATTGCTGGCGGCTCGGTTGGAGTATCCTCTCCTTCTGCGCCACTTCTCTCCGAAAGCCGATGTTCAACGTGGCCTGCATCTTTTAATTATTCTGTTGGAAATTGACCGAACATTCGTTTGTACCGGTAGAAAGACAATAAGAAACAAGTAATCAATACTCGTCTCGTTTTTCTAATCTTCCGGTCTAGGAGAATAAAACTACGCGAATCTAACTATATTAAAAT
>AFIY01000764.1:0-17421 GCA_000223825.2 Zymoseptoria passerinii SP63
ATAAAGGGTCTGGATATTGTTTCCAGTGTAATTCTTTACCTATGCGTTAAGAGAGCTAGCATTCGCTTAGTGTTGTTGTAAGCTAGTATTCGCTTGTCGTACGAGCACTAATTAAGGGATGCTAACCTTAGTAACAACATCCGCGACTACTACATTCTTAGTAAACAGTGTGTCGTTGTCGTTCCGGAACTTAACGGTATTTACACGACCTTTGCCTTGAAGTCGTAGCGTAATAGAGCCTAGCGCAGAACGAGAAGTCTTCGTTAGTTGTAGTATGAACGCTAGTGTGAGCGCTTGATTCCTTCTTTAGCGTCCACAATAGAAGCTTCTTCTTATAATCCTTTAGCTTGCAGCCGCTCTTGTTGCATCCGAACTTTAGTGTCTAGTTAGCCGGTCGCTGTTCAGGATAGAGGTAGCGATACTTGTCTACATTATGCTATGTCGATCCGTAGTAAGTGCATTTCTTGGTGTTATTCGGCTTCGCTATCGGCGTCGCCTTTTGCCTTGATGCTAGTAGCTTGTTACTATTGCTACCTTGATTCCTAATAAAGTTAGCTAAATTATTGCTACTCTTAGTACTTGCTGAACTGGAAGGCTATGCCTAAGGGCTTGTATTTAACCTCAAGGTAGTCCTATGCTTCCTTCGCTAATGTAAAGTGCTCGAGGTCTAGTGCGATATCGTTGTTAAAAGAGGTGCGTAGCTACTTTCTTTCCGTAGTGCACGTAGATACTTGTCCTATACTTGTCCTAACAACTTAGTGTCAATTGTGGTAGTAGGCGTGCCTTAGATGCGAGAAGATATATATAGTTCGGCTACGCCTAATAGAGAGGCCAAGACCTGGTTCGTGCTTACTAACAGGCCTTATCGGCGAGGTATCGCTCGACAGAACAGAAACAACTGCTCTGCCGTAACTCGGAGTAAGCGAAAGTCGCCAGCTCACCACACAGATCTCACAAGATGTGTCAACATGCATTCGTACCGGCGAGATCTGACGCTCCTCCTTGGCCGCTTTTAGCTCGGCCGTTTCCGGTCGAACAAGGTTCTTTGTCAGATACCACCATGTCCATGTTCTTTATACCGTTGAGCCGCAACCCTCCCCAGCTTCAGATCACCAACTGCAGGCGAGCCGGTCCAAAGGTCCTTGTCGAACATCCCATATCCACACCATGTCAGACCCGAACGCAACGTCCGGTCCGATGACCTCAGAGCGAGCCACGGCCGACATCCTCGAGCTCTTGGCCCTTCCGAGCCTCCCCAACCTGGACGACTGGTGTAAGTAGTAACCCTCACAGATCGATTCTCTCGGCGACTCCTGGTCCGCGGTCTTGACCACTCTTGCTGACCATTGACTTCGACTCCAGACCAGGCACACGCAGAAGTCTACGAAGAGTTGTGGGCCGAGGCCACAAAAGTAGTTCTCCCGAGACTCCCGCCGGCTGCATTGGGACGTCTGAATCTGCAGACTCTTAACACGAGTGACGGCGGCGAAGCGAGTCCGGCAGTCAAGAAGAGACATCTCATTGATATGATCATAATAGCTCACGCCCTCTCCAATGGCGTGCATAGCCCTGCCGTTAGGAGTCATCCGTCGGTGGATTCGCGGTTGCGTTGAGAGAGCTTGCCCGAGTGGTATGGACGGGTGCCCTGTGGAAGACTAGAAAGCCGAACTCGCGGGGAATTCATTCATTGCAACCTTCGTACTTGTATCGCGACATTTTGTGCCGCAAGTCAGCCCTGGAGAGACAGATTTGAATGTCTGGTAGCGTAACTTGGGTACATGGCTGGACGCTGCTTCAGCCACATCGCTTTCTTCCCTCAAGTACACCGCGGGATTGCTGCATGGCCAGTCAGGTATGGCTTGTACTCCGGATCAGGATAGCCGCGTTCCATTGTCTTGCGACAAAGAGAGGGGTGATGGTGCCTGAGGTCGTAGAGTAGTTCGTAGGCGGAGCTCTCAAGCATGTTCTCCAGAGCGCCTGTCATACGGTCTCCTAGCGTTAACAAATCGTATACCTGTGGACCGAACGCTTGCGGTACCGGTCCAAGTCTCAAAGACTCTTGCGATTCCTTTGACCTCTGGTCCTTCTTTGTCTGGACAGCCGCACGCTCCGCCAGCCTCACATCCCAAATGGAGTTCCCCTCCGTGAGACCTTGGCTCACTGTCACTCAAACACGACTATCATTATGGCGAATTCCAACGCAACTACGACTCCCATGACTGCACGTCAGGCAAAGCTTGATCTACTCGAGCTCCTTTGCTCGGACAAGTATCTCTCAACAGATGCCCTTCATCCATGGTGTAAGTCTGTTAAAGCTAGAATTGTGGAACTTTTCGACCCACGATTATTTTCAGGCGATTCGACCGGAGCTTCCAACTTTCACTGACGATCACGCCAGACAAGCTCCGCGAGGAATTCAGCAGTGTCATGCAGGCCGAGATCCTAGCAATCTTCTTGTACAGGCTTGCCCCAAATGCTGACGACCTTCTGGTTGAAGATGCCACTCATGCTTGGTCCACTTCTCTGCTAGATATCAACAACCAGTGGCAGCAGTTCGCAAACACTATCCGCTTCGTCCGTATCCTCATCAACGGAGGATATGATAACGAAACGAGCTCTGAGCGGAGTCGGCTCCCACGTCACCACACTGGCGCCAACGCATTCGCCACTCCAAGGTCTCCTCCTGCTAGCGCCGACAGCATCGCTTCCCCGACCGTATCCCGCTGTGGTTTCGGTAGCGACCCTTCGCCTCATTTTGGCTCAGACTTTAATGGAGCAACACCCTCTGCTTTCGCTGACGTGTATGGATCGTACAATCCGGGAGGTTTCGGGTCAGCCTTTTCGCCGGGAACGCCTTTTTGTTCTGGTGGCGTGCATGGAGCCTGCGCTCCGGGCGTGTTTGGCTCGGTCTACATTCCATCACGGTGTGGATTTGCTGTTGGGCACCACACTCCCACTCAGGGTGGCTTTGGGTCAGGAGCGGTGCCGGTACCGAGACGCTGTGGATTGCGACGAGAAGGCGCGTTTCGCGAGAACTTTGATAATGTGAACGACGCCGCCAACCCACCTCCTCGAGCAGGAGGCCTCTTTGGGCATCGTGTTACTCGCCATGGCGCTACAATCGCTGAAACTGCTGCTAAAGGATCGTTGTTTGCCAACAAAGAATTGTATAAAGGCCGTGCAGCTAACGAGAATGACACGGAAAGAGGCTTCTACGGAGGAAGTTGTCGGACTCGCGTCAACAACCAGGGTGCACCGGGTGTTCCTGAGCAGCGCAATCCTGACCTTCATCCAGCCGTAGGGGATGACGCTGCTGCCTCCAGTGCTCCAACGGGAGGTGTGCATGGAATCCAGCTGAACAAGGAAGACGCTGATGCCGCGCCGCCTGCCGCTGGGCCGAGCAAGTCTTGAAGGCCATCAAGAAACCCGCCGATACGGGAGAGGACAGCCGTTTCAGCAGAAATAAGAGGGTGTATCTCGGACAGATCGATTCTTTCCTAGCTTTCATCTGTATCGCACTGTATATTCTGTCGCAATCTTACCTTCAAACATACCCCGTTCGTCGTAGCCAAGAGACAGCTCTGGCCCTTGTGTGAGCCCGTCACGAGCGTTTGCGCAGGATTCAGAATTGAGATTCCGATCGCGAAACGTGGGTTGAATTATAGTAGATTTGTCGAGTGTCCTGGGGTGGCTTCGACAACAGGTGAGGCCGCTTCGTACCTGCGTTCCAGTACCTTGAACGGTTCGCAATCACACTCACCCCAACCATCCTAGTCCCTCAAGATTTGACAGATTCTCGCCTTAGTGTGACTACCGAACAACATCGACTTAAGATTGGCCGGTTCCAGGTATCGAGATTCCTGCCTGCTCACTTCCTATAGGAAGCGCATGCCTTCAGATATATGCTGGAGCAGATTCAGGTCATTCCGGTCAAGGACAGGCCCAAGACTCATAGTGGAAGTCACGCTTCAGACCAAGTACCGACAAATCGCGAAATTGAGATGCCGGCAGCATCCTCGCGAAACTTCTTTGATGCAGGCTGGCAATACCGCTGGTTGAATGTGAATAATTGCCATGAGGCTCAGTGCTGAGTGGGAGCGGACCCTGACTACTCGATGGACTCTGTTTCTGACCCCTCTGTTGATGCTTCACCAGCGAACGCTGGTAATGATCTGTCGAAGATCTGATTTCGATGAGAGTCTGTTGTTTTGCAGCTTCGGAATCAGCAATGATGGGATGATCATGGCCTCTGACATCCCGGGTCAGTAGAGGTCCGGATAGCTGTTGACGGCCCCAAGCACACCCCGACGTGACACTGACATCTACACAGTGTGGTTCGGAGCTCGGTCAGGCGATTCAAGGCTCATCACGATCTTTCACCGTTGAGATCGATGTGCGATCGGTCGCCGAGTCGAATGCATGTTGATCGCGAGAAGTTCCAACGATCCTGCTCTGCTCATGGAATCTACCAAGATCTTCCGGCGATCATGAATCGCTGCACCCTCCTTCGTCCCCATATATGCTTCCATCGCTGTCATGGTTTGCGATAGAGTCATCGATCATCCCTCAAACTTCCACAACTGTAGTCTAGCTTGCGACGTACATCCAGACGTGGCAGTCCGATCTGCCATCGATATCATATCGCCGTGTCTTTGCACGCTTCAACGGCAACTCAACATGACACAACCTGTGCAATACGCTGACAACGACCAGACTCTAGCCTTCATCTCGCTCCAAGAGCTTCTCAACGCACCCAGCTTGCCCGTCGCACTGGACGATTGGTGCGCTGAGCACAGCAATGAGATCTTCCGCGTGGCTGTATGGCTTTTCAATCTCTTGCATCAGGAAAAGCTCGAAGACCAGCTTCTCCGGAACGAAAGCCAGGCGTTTCGCATCGTGCCGCCAGACCCTTTTGCAAGTTCGGAGCTCGGCTTCGCTATCATGGATATTTGGAAGGACACGCCGACGAAGATCTTGGCACTGATTCGTGCGGTGAGGCTGTTCAAGGTATCGATGACGTGGACGGACAGCACTGCTCCGCCAGGGTATTCAGTGGACTGGGAGAGAGACCATGTCGGAGGTACACGCTGAACTCATGCGGAGGCTGCAAGGTCTGGAGACGGGGATACAATGAGGGTGAGGGTTGAAAATAGTAATGCCCGGATTATCATGTCCCATGCTATATCCGGTTTCTTGGAGCGTTCTACAGATTTGGTAAACACAAGTAGGACGAAGCTCATTCGTCTCGGCTGTAAACTGTTTCAGGAATAGTCCATCTTATGATCTTTGAGCTTTAGGTCCGTTCAAGCAGCGTTCGTTCGACCATATTGCTTCCTGCTCGCGGGAATCTTTCATGAAGCAAATGACAAGAATCGATCAGAGCGTCGGCGCCTGCGGTCTTTCTCCATCCTCGCTCGGCGCTGAGTTTCAGGCTGTGATAAACGGATCCAACGGCGAATATTGCATCTTCCTTCCAAACGTCCTGTCAGACGGCTCGCAAGAAATGTAATGAAGAATATCCCTGGCGGGCCGACGACATAACCCAAGAATCGCGGGATGCTCCTGAGTGGGACACCTGGCTAGCCGAGCGCGCAGAGGATGCATTCTCGATTGGAAAAGACATTGCCTCGAAATCGCTATTCCATCAAACCATCAAGGGGCTTGCACGCAAGGCTTGTTGCCGAAATAAGGTAGTCATTTCGCCGGATTCCGCTGCTTCTCCTATAACATGCTTCGCGAACCCGTCCAGACAGAAGATCTGGGATCAAGGGACATCTGGCCGCCCCATCCCGTCCCGGAGCTCAGGACTTCTGTTGGCGCGGAAGTGTGTAGCAGATGCAACGACAGAACGTGTCGACCAGGACTTTGTGCGTCGCTTCAAGGACACCGAGTAGGAGCTTGACTCTGAGGCGGAGAGAGTATTGGTCCGAACAAGACTATGAGGTCGCGTGCCTGGGATCATGCATGTGCTCCGCAGCATCCGAGAGCGGTGGCTGAAGTGAAGTGCGAGCAGGAGCACTTCCGTTCCAAAGCCGACGAGAAGGCTTCCATGTTCCTTGCTCTTCCTGCTATCGCGTCCTGCTCAAGATTCCCCGGCAAACACGCTGTCTTTGTGGGATCTTGTACAGCATCAAGTTCATGTATGCAGATCATCCACATCTTCTTGCAGACCAGCAAGTGCCCGACCCGAGGTACATCCGCGCGGTCGATTCTAGATTGAAGCACCGGTCCTTCCACTGCGACTGGACGAGTGGTCGGAGGATGACAGCCGAGACATGTCGGCGAAGGGCAAGTACCTGTCCGAGAAGATAATTCCCCTGAAAGAGCACGATGACCAGATCGCACAGCCTTCTCCGATCGAAATATTGAGCGTAGACGTATGCAACCTCTACCTTGACGATTAGAAAGCGGTGTACACCATTTATGAGATGGTGCAGACCGTGGAACTTCTGAAGACCTTGAAGCGGATGAAGTCGATGTTGCTGCTGCTTCGAGCATACAACTGGGGCGACCATTATGATCTGATTTAGCACGAGCTGGGCCGTCCTCGTTTTTCGGTCGGAGTCGAAAGAGGGTACCAGGAGGAAAGAAGGCGGATAGCGACGAGCATTTGGGAGCATCTGAATGGTACTAATCTGAGAATCCGAGGCATGCTTGCTATCGGTGTCGATAAGGAGTATGTAGCTTCGAGGATCTTCTACTATTTCCTCCAGCTGGCGGCGTAATTATTTAAAGATCAGGAGTAGCATCCTTCGCACTGTTGGAGGAGCGATATCTCAGCGTAATGGGGAATTCGAAAGTCATAGGCGGATTGCATGCTTATTCCTGTGCCGAACGAGTGGTCCAACATTCGTAATTGAGATGCTGAACACATTTGGCCAGAAGTAATCCTGCGAACAGGTCAGATAAGTACTGGACGCCTGCATGGATCTCGACGAAGGGTCATGTTGATGCGAACTCTGTTCGTGTCGCAAACTCCATCAACCATATTGATGGGCTGGGTTCTCGTGATCCTGAAATGTTGCGGAGATCGCTTGATTGCTGCGTGGAGCTCGAAGAATGAGGGCGAAAGGAGTTTCGTCTTTGCAGTCGTCCCGTCTGATGTCTCACATGAGGAACCCGGCTGCTGATCATCTTCTGTGCTTTACCCATCCCAACCACCGTCTGGTCGCACGGCGAACAAGTGCAAGCGGCACCCAAACTGCCCAAATCTCCATCAGGACATGAAAGTGCCTGGTTCAGAGTTCTTTTGCTTCGTCGATGAGTTGCCGAGCGTTTACACTCTACCGCCTATCCATCATTCCTGGTTTCACAGTCCAGCCACGATTAGTTTTTGATGCTTTCTAGTAGCCCAATCGTTGCCATTGTAGAGGGATCTGCCCCGTACAATCAGTCGGCTGCGGCGTAGAAATTGGGTGCAGGTGACGTGCGGCAGCAGATGTAGCTGCGGAGCTGATCTTCTAGCTTAGTAGCGAATGCTCGAAGAAGAGAGAGTTTCCAGAGCTCATATTGGCGGTGTGATGTCCATGGCTAGTACTTGGTGCATTGTCTCTCCTGGTCCATCGATTCATCTCTTGCTAGTGCAGTCCCTCTCTTGCTAGTCCGATTTGTCGTCTGCTGGTCGGAGTCGCACAGGACTTTGAGACTGCTCGTCGCGATCAAGTGTTTTTGCAACCGGACCAGTACTGTGTTCGCCCGGATGAGCCGGAGTCGGAGTTTGAAGAAATTAGAGCAGTGTGCGAGATGCTAGCGTGGGGAGGCCTGGCCGGCCCAGTCTGTCAGTAACCAGGTACTTCCGCGGCAGACCGGCAGTGCTGGAGGGCGAATATATAGTGAGATTCGCGATTGAAGCTCCATTCGACGACATTGCAGAATCACCGCTGTGTCGTAGCTCTTTCTTTTTGATCAAAATCGCGATCTAACTCTCGTGAGCCTGTCGGTGAATCTCTGCGACCGCGCCAGTGGCGGGGCGAAGTTTGAGATGTGCAGCAAGTCGGGGAATGACCCAGATTGAGAGAGGGGATCCATGCTGTTATGGCGGTGCAGGCACGTCGGCGTTATATGAAGAAGTTTCAAGAGCGCTTCATCGCAGATCATGATCTTGCTGTGGAAACCGTTCCTCCTCGAAGGATTGTGGTTGTCTCCCTTCGCTTTGCGGCTGCTGTGATGCCGAACTCCAGATCCCGAAGACGGCGAATGGGAACTAATGGATGCCAAAGCAGCCACCCCGGTTTTCCACGCCGATGTGCGGGAAGGACGCGGTGCTGAGGTAGGCTCTCCGCTTCTGCTAGAAGGCGAGGACATGGCGACGTCCACTCCTTTTATCCTGCTTGAAGGACTCATTACCCAGCTGCAGACCGTTACCCTTCTTCGGCAATGCATACCCCAACCTCGACAGTGATTCCTGGCCGGCACATCTCCATCTCACGTCCCCCGGCCGGTGAACGCCGCGGTCCGTAACGATTTGGTTGCCGGCGAGCCAACACTTTGGTCGGAGATGAGGGAGACGGTGATCTTGATCGCCGATCAGAGGTCGCAAGCCAGTCAATGACCAGACGGATAGATGGACCTGTGCCTACGGCGTGTTTAGTGCACGATGTGACAGTGACGAAGGAGGAGATAATCCTGGCGAAGAGTTGGTGGAGTTGGGACATCGTGACCGACTCTCGGGTCACCTTTTTGGGATCGATCTTGACGTTGGGAGAGGAGATCGTAATGGAGAAAGATTGTACGTGTACAACTGGTGTGCTCACGGTTGTTGCTGGAGTTTCTGTGGAATACGCGGGTTGGCGCCTGAGGCACATTCGTTGTTTATTGATCTGTCACCTTGCTGCCCTGCACATCTCGGACTACGAACTTACTCCACGACCGCGCCTCCCTGAGAAGATCACCGACCAGCGCAATCATCATACCAGCATAGGCAACATGGCAGACGCCGCCGTCGAGACTTCGATCGAAGGAAACGGATCTTCAATCATCGCTGCCCTGGACGCCCTCTTCCAGCAAGACTTTTACAAACTCTTCAGTCTCGACCAAATCCTCATCAAGTACGAGAATGCCCTGGCCAAGACAGCCGCACTTGGTCACACGACGATCCAAAAATACAAATCCATTCGGTCCCGCATCATGATGGTCGAAGTGGCGGACGAGACGAATATCGTTAGGCTTGTCTACAAGCTGGGTCAAAGTTCTCCATACATTGAGAGGCTCACCAGACGCCTGGACGCGAGGAGAGCGACGTATCTGAGGGGCGAGCGTAAAATGACGGAGACTGGGCTGGAGTCTTTGGAGGCTGTGTACGATCGCAAGATGGAGGCCAGAGGGGGGGTGAGTGGCGGAGAAGGGAAAAAAATGCGGACATCACGGCGAAGGGACGGGGCACGGAGGCCATGGGGGCAAAGTTGTGACCGCAGAAGAGACAGGAGACGTAGAAGCAGCCAACAAAGAAGGCCATTGTCGTTTCCGTTGTGAACACGATAGACGATGCCTCTCTGGAGAGGAAGACGTAGAGACAAAGAGCTTTCACAGAGGGGTGTGCATATATGAACATGGGCTGTCAAGACGCGCTCGATCTCTCATCCTCAAGCCCAGTCCTGATTTCCAGCCTCAAATCAACATGCCGAACCAGGACCTTCAACCACGGGAAGAGACGCCACAAGCACATGTATTTGATATCCTCCAACTACCCGGCAAGGTAAGAAGCGAGTTATGGGAACAAGTCGAACCGGATGCGATACGCCGGACTGACTACCCATTTCCCTTCACTCTGTACTACCCATCGCAAGGTGCTCACGCCATGTCCGATCTCCCCCCATTCTTCCCAATTATCCACGTCAACCGTCAGAGTCGCCATGAAGCCGCGGGACTCATCTACGCGGACACTCACCTCGCTGTCGAACCTCGCCGCGACCACGTTGTCTCTGAAATCTCCCAATGGCTGCCTGGCGACGTACCCAGCTGGGCGAAATACGTCAAGAGTATCGAGGTCATTGTGCCGTTCAAGGTGGGTTCATTTTCTCGTATTAAGCCTGACTTCACGCTCAAGTTCTTTGCGCGGGTGATGGAGGGAAGATGTTCATTAATGGAGATTGGAAGGAGCCGAAGGGGGAAGGGGCGAGGGAGGAGTTGATGGCTTGGATGTGTGCTGTTTGTGAGGAGTTGAAGGAGTGTATGGTAAAGGTGCTGGCTGGTGGGGTGCTTAATTTTGAGGAAGAAGATGGGTCTTCTTTCTTGCCGTTCTGAGGTTGTCCCTGCTGCTGAGCTCGTAGCAACATGCTGGACGTTGCGGCACTGCGGAGGGTCTTGTCGGCAGGATGTACGATAGACGAGGTACCCCTTGATTCGTCTCAAAATGGCACTCATTCGTGTACATGTTTCTGAATGTGGGCGCTGTCCGGCCCCCGGGTGATCAGCACATTCTGGCAAAGCAGAGACCTGTGCATCCAGAGCACGACATGTGCTCAGGAAGTCTGCCGACCGAACCTTGACGGACCTTGACGTAGATTTTTCCCTAGCGTCAAAGCCAAAATTCAAAACTTCCAACACTTTGACTTCATCTTCGTTACTCCTCTCAGCACCCTCATTACCACCAGCAGAAACATGATCGCACCACCCAATACCATCGGCATTGTCTCCGGCGCCATGTTCAAAACGAAGGACCCCCTCATGGCGAGCGCCGACATTAACGAAGTGGCCGAGGACGCTGACAAGGAGGATCGCCTTTCTGCGCTTCCGAAGGAATTGCGCATCATGATCTATTCTATCATGAAACCTTCCAAGACCACGCACTCTTTGCAATACCTCGGTGAGCGAGTTATTTTGCCGATCACCCAGGTCAGCAGCATGATCAGAAGAGAAGCCTCACCGATCCTCTACGCAAACTTCAGCCTGTGCCTCAAGCCGCAACATAGCAGCGCTCCATCGAGTATCCCACCGGCAATTAGCCGCGCCATCCCACCGCTCGCGAGACATCTGGCATATCTGCGTGTAATGGCCGATGTCGACACGCCTCTTGATACAAGCGGCGTCACACCACGGTTCATCTTCGAGAAGACGGGAAAGTTTTGGAAGATCGAAGGATCGGCAATCGACATGAAGTACCCAAACAGCGAGGCTAAGATCATGGACTGGTTCAGGACGATGGCTACGGAGATGAAGACTGTGATTGTGGATCGCATCAAGAAAGACATGGGGGCGGACGAGAGGAGTCTTTTGCAGGAACAATACGGCAGTCCATTTCTCACATTTGGGAATCCTCTAGATTCGTTCCTCGAAATCTTCTCCGAACCAAAGTTGGCCACGACATACAACATGGAGCTGCATCAACTGCCTGCTGAACCTGGAACATCTCACTTTCAACCAGCATTGCGGTGATAGCGGTCTTCATCAGAGGGCGTACAGAAGACTTTCGAGGTCCAAGAATCAACGGCGACTGAGATCATGATACAGGACGAAAGAAAACACCAGAAACAAGAGGAGATCAAGCTCACAAGACATGCGCACGAGGAGACCAAGCTGCAGATAGCGGGGATCTCGAGATCAGAGCGGCGAGTTTGAGCTGGCAAGATCCATGGGCACAAGGCCTTGCGAAGTCGGACTACTGCTGCTCGTCCGACTTACCGAGATGGAGACTCAGATCGACCGACCACGAGTTATTGAATGTCAAGCTTTACCGGTCTAATGGACGGATCGAGATCCATCTGGAGAGTATGGAAGCTGACATCGATGCTTCTTCCTTGCTTTGATACAATGGGAAGACTCCTGATTGCTTCTACTCTTGATCCAGTACATCACGGCAACGGCTTTGCCTTCTCTTGTATGCTTTGTACCATCTTTCTCGATGTACGTTATCCTTCATGATTGTTAGGCTAAGCGGCTGCGTCTCCCTTTCGGTCTGTCTCCAGCATTCTTGCTAGTATTCCGTCTGCTACCATGAATCGATCGCCTGGGAATTGAAATGCCTTTCTGGGTTCTTATCCGGAAGTAAGCATTTGCACAAAGAATAGGTCGCTCTCAGCCTCTTGGAAGGCGCTCCATGCTGCGACTCCATGATGCGTTCGACGTCCACCGCTCTTGCAATGGGAGAAAATAGATCGACAGATTTCGAGACTGCTCGAATGTCGCGATCTATCCTTACGCGGCTTAGCTTCCAGGCCTGTTGAGGTTTTACGAGGTCTGGCCGCGGCCCGTCACTTTTCCTGTTACCCCGTTGGTACCGCAACAAAACACGGACGCCCGTTCTTTATAAACCAAATTCATCTTCCAAAAGGCTTCTTCAATACCGACAGCCAACCATGAACACATTCGACGCATATAGGCCTACCTCGAAGTATCGCAAGCAACTTGTCTTCACCTCGCACGCGCTGACGTTCTACAGCAATACATGAAAGATGGCGGCGATCCAGACGAAGCTGCTCAAGAGCGCAAGTACCGGTTCGCAGGCTGACCCAGCCCACGTCGTCGACGATGGCAAGACCATACCCTTCCGATTCTGCGACTTCCCGCCCGAGATTCGCGTCGCTCTGTACGAGATCGAAGCCCTCCCTCCGATGACCCTTCACCTTCTTTATCCTACTCCAGCAACAGAGCTACCAACCCGTCCTCCGCCGATCATGCAAGTCTCGCGTCTTCTCCACACGGAAGCAAGCTCCACACTTTTTCGAAACGCGCGACTCATCATGGTCCCATGCTCCGGCTACGCGCTGTCCACAATTCCCCGAGCCATGATCCGCTCCATGCCAACCTTCGCGAAAAGCGTGGCGTTCCTCCACGTGGAAGTCACGTTGAAAAAGCCCCGCCACCCTGTGACCGTCGAGGAGATAGGAGCCGTGGATAACTCATAAGTTCCCTTTACATTCGAGAAAACGAAAAAAGCATTCAGTGTGGCGGCGAGGATGTGGAATCCGAATGGGGAGCTCGCAAGGAGGTACTGGATCGAGTGGATGGAGGCGAAAGCGGGAAAGTTCAAGGAAGTAATGATGGACTTCTTCGACGATGATTCAATGGAGGAAGAGGTTGGGAGTCCTTACTGCAGTTTTCGTTGCCGACATCTGGGCCCGGGAGGGGCGAGCGGCGGCGCAATCGGATGAGCATGCGTACAGCTGGAACGAACGGAGAGCTTGTGGTAGGAGTCTCTGACTTGATTGTACAGTCGAACAAAGAGAACGGGATACAAAGCAGAAAGAGTTGTTCTGTAACTAGGCGCCGCA
Organism: Zymoseptoria passerinii SP63; assembly: GCA_000223825.2. Lineage (NCBI taxonomy): Eukaryota > Fungi > Ascomycota > Dothideomycetes > Mycosphaerellales > Mycosphaerellaceae > Zymoseptoria > Zymoseptoria passerinii. The sequence continues at coordinate 13,209 of AFIY01000764.1, forward strand.
GTACATCCCTATTCGAAGTTCAACATGTCTTGCCGAATCCGCGAAAGACAAAACTCAAGGCTGGCAGATATAAACTTGGGCGGCAACGACTTTTCGAACATACAATTTCTCCACCTCAGGCTCTATGTTCAGGTATGCTAACATGCTCGCATCTGCTACCCAGCAGTACTCGCGCTAACCTGCGGCGAAGACGGCTCAAAAATTGATCATTTGGGTATCTGAGCCCGATCGTCTCGTATCCCTTCCCGACTTCATGCTGACGTCGATTCGAGTTGCGAGAGTTGGCTGCAGAAGTTCTCAAAGCTTGTGACTGGCTCGTCGCTGTTATCACCCTGGAACTCGAATCATATTGCTCCACCGCCGGACGCTTCGCGCAGATATCGTGCTCTTGCTGTATGTACGCAGCGTAAAAATCTCATTTCTCACGGGTTCGTCGCTCCAACTGATCGTACTTACTGGCCAATGTAAAGATGTTTCCGGATACGACGTTGGTGACCCATTCGCCGTGCGATCGAATACCCGCAAGGACACAATCCATGCGGTTCTCCGTGAGGATCCATGCTTCCTCGCCGACGCGGTTTACCATTTCGTCGCCGAGTCCGTTGGCCTCTTCAGTTCGATCGTTTTCTTCGAGTATCTGGTAGAGGAGGGCTTGGTAGTGGAGGAAACTCGTTTTGTGAAGGTATGCCATGGTGATGACTAGGCCGACTGGTTTCTGGGCGATAAGTGTGGGTTTTGTCGTCTGTCGAAGGGTGGTTCTTGGCTGTATATAGCCAGGATCGGATATTCAATGCTGCACCGTACGGAGCAGGCATTGCCCAAGTCATTAGTTCTGCAATCCCATCAATCATACGAGAGTCAAATGCCTTCTGATCCAGGCAAACGAATCCCGAGAAAACAGATCTAGAGGGAAACCAGTAGCTGGTATCCATCGACTCGGCGGTTTGAATTGGTATCGCTGGTAGCCACGAGCAATCTTCACGTTGAGGGCATCGGTAGTAAGTCTATTCCTCCAAATTGAAGCTCAAATTCCAGCGGTGAGCGAAGGGGAGAGATTTGTCGAGCTATCCTACGTTCCAGACGCGATGCTAGGCGAGCGACCGCGGATAACACCAGGAGCAAATTAGTCAATACTTTGACCGTAGCTGTAATATGCAGAGAATTTGTCCCAGCTATAGCATTGTCCCGCCAACTAGGTGTGCCGGAACTGCCGGACATCCTATCGGAGCCCAGAAGCTCCTGCATCAATCTCGCACCAGGGAACGATGAGACTTGCATTGCTGTCGACGATGTTGAACCCAAGGGGTTGATACAGACTTAATGAAGATTTTGGATGAATCGCTTGTATCCTGGCAGGTGAGGTCATCTTCTTGCAGTGTGCGAACGTGCTCCACTCCTCGTCTGGCAAGGTTTAGATGGCTCTGGGTTGATGAGCAGGGACAATCCACGGTGCCTAGAACAATCGTCGAGGGGTGTATTTTCCTTTGTTATGCTGCTTCACTGTTCGCTGCTCCGGTCCAGTCCTGCGAAGAGCGTTCGCTTTTCAACGATGTGTCTCATCTGTTGTCTTGCTTGATGATTGAGAAACTGGTGAAAGGGGAGGATGCTCCGGACTTGCATTCTGCTGATTTCTTTCCTGACTCTAGATGCTGCCTTCGATGTGTATAGGTTCAGATACAATCGTGGCGTGTCGCATGCCCGCGGCGAGTATCTACGGGCGGTTATGCCAAGACTTATGTGTCAAACTCCCCTACGTTGCCAGAGATTTCGACTTGCCGACCAACGACCCAACATTATCACCCAGCGACGAACGTCCGATCTTCAGCACGACGCCAGCGACCAAGCCTTCTACCTGCTGCACAGTCCCTTCAAAATAGTGTCGCAATCCGGGAAGATGCGCCTGAAGGGCGCCAACGACAATACTTTGCCAGACGGACCCGCAGTCGCCCGGGGCCACTTCCGATTCTGCGATCTTCCGCCGAAGATAAGACTGCTTGTGTATGAGCAGTTCGTGCTGCCGGAAAGAATCTATACAAGTCATTACCCGAACCGCCATCGCCATGCTTTCAGCATATCGCCAATCACGCAAGTCAGCAGAAACCTCCGCGCCGAATCGAGTCCCATCATCCTGCGCAACATCAGCCTGAACATCCAATCCCGTCCTGGCTTCTACATCCACAATATCACGCGAACTATCCCCCGCGCCGTGTTCGCTTTCGCGAGGAACGTTGCACGCCTAAACGTGGAGATTACGCTCGACACACCACGCGGGCGCCGGTCGGCTTTTCGAAATTTCTACTCTCTCGACCTCGCCTTCCGCATGGAGGGAAGAAAGTTTGAGATTGAAGGAAGCACATTCAAGCCGAGATCTGAACTTGAGACGAGGCAGGTAACACGATGGATGAGGGACAGGGCCATCGAGGTTAGGGATGTGATCATTGGGATTTTTGGCGGACTTGGGAATGGCGATAACGAGCTAATGGAGCACGATCATAGTCCAGACCTCAGTCTGCTGGACCGTGTGACCGGGATGGTCGTTGACGAGGAAGAGCCTGTTCCGCACTCGCTCCCGTTCTTATACCCCTGTTGAAGGATCTTCACCGCAATGCAGGGAGTCTGAGCCGCGAGGTTCGGCCATGGCACAAAACACAAATCGTACCTATCATGCAGCATATTTATCACACTGGTCTCGCATCGCTGAAGTGCCATAAGGAATCACATCGAAGCTTCAGGGCTTGGAGACTATCATTGTGAGAATCGGCGGGGCACCGTCGCCTTCAATCAAAAGCCGGGCGGCGAAAGAGCAATACAATATACTCACCAGTCCACATCATATACCTCACCCGAAGAATCGTGACTTGCGCGAGGCCGCCGCTTTGATGACGTTTCGTCACTTGCTACGACACACCACACTACACGACACACAACACTACACGACACACAACACCCAGGCTACAAACCAGCTCTGCTTCTTCGTCTATAACTACCTCTACATCCGTCGCGATTCCAACTCAGTTTCTTCTTCCTCTCTACATCAACCTTCGCAATGTCAGGAATCGCAGTCATGGCAACACACGGCCACAAGGCGAACACGAACAGGCAGAGTCGCCTTACCACCTTACCCGCGGAGCTAAGATTGGAGATCTACGCTTACCTCGCCCTGCCGTCTATTAGCATCACCCACCTTTACCCTCCAAAAGCTGGGGACAACTCAACTCTGGTATTGCCACTCGGCCACGTCAACAGTCAGATCCGCGAAGAAAGCTCCAAGGTTGCGTACCAGAACGTTCGTCTCATGATGAAAGTCCAGTCAAACTGCATCTTCTCGAACATCCCGAAGAAGACGCTCCTCAATGCCATGCCGCTCTTCGCAAGGCATGTCAACTCCATGACCGTGGAAGTGGTAATCAAGGGCCCGGAAGATCTCACGGTCCGCAGAGTCCATGGAGTGGCGCGCAGGACCGAGACGCCCCTTATCAGACTCCTCTTCTCCATGAACAGCAAGAAGCAATATCACATCTCCGGCATGGCGCACTTCAAGGGCACGTTTTCTAGTCGTCGTCGCGTCATGACGTTCATGATGCAGAAGGCTGAGGAGTTCAAGAACGTAATGCTTCAGTTCCTGGCGTCGAACGAGGCGCTGAGACCGAAGTTGAAGGAAGCTGAAGGAGGATCGAATCTTAGCTTTGCACCTCCTAACCTGGTGCTTGGAGCGTGGTGAGCGAGGGCGTGGTAGGCGTGCAGGACCAGAATGTAGCTGCGAGTTAGACTTCGGGCCAGGTGCAAGCTAAATCGATACTTTCAGCGTCCAGCAGAATTGGTGGTGAGGGGTGTACTGGGTGCAGCAATGCTTGCGAGGGACTGGTAAATTTATGTATGTCTTTCATTCAAAGTCGCAGGAAAGGAGAGAGACCTTAGGTACTCTTCGGTGTGCTGATTCTACCGCTGCTTGCATCCACTCCAAAGTGTACAGTTGGCTGAGACCTGCGATCAAGAAATTGAGGCATATTCGCACTCGAGCAATGTAGCGAAGTATCAAATACAGAATGACTGTACTTTTCAGATCAATGTCGCAGCAGAGGGAACCCCAGATAGACGCTTGTATGCTGATTCTTGTCAAAAACTGCTCGCATCCACTCCAATGTATGTGGTCGTTTGAGACCTGCGTGGTCGGCACCAGTAGATTGTTGTTAGTAAAAACGAGTGTTGATTG
>AFIY01000762.1:0-38041 GCA_000223825.2 Zymoseptoria passerinii SP63
GAGGGGAGGGCGGGGTGGGAAGGCGTAGACGGCAACAATGGCTACGGAGAATAGAGCGACATGATCAGAGCAACGGTTTGACTGCGGTTTTCTAGTCATCCCGCAGTATTGACTGCGTTCAACAACATTGTATTGGTTGGATCTCCCTGCTTCAATGCTGCCTCCAGTCCTTCAATCTCTCCTACCAATCACCAATTATCGATCAACATTAACAACCAGACCCACCCAACATGCCGCCGACTTCAATCAGCAACACAAGGGCCCACTACAACCGTATCAACTTTCAGCTTGTAGCGATAGTAATCCAGCTCATCTACGAGACGGACGTGCCTCTCGATGACCTGGAAGACCCGATGCCTCCAAGGCTACGCCTCAACCTCTGCAAAGCGATAATGGACCCTCGTTTTCCCCCTGAGCAGCGGCGTGTCCAAGACTACCTTGAGGATCTCAGACTGGGAGCCGGCTTGCTTTCGAATAGACTGGAGCCACGCGTCGTTGGACTCCTGGCGAGGTACGTCTATGTGCCTGAGGAAGGAGGGATGCTTCGCTGTGCCATATTCACGGTTATTGCGCAAGTCCAGGAGGAGCGACGGCTAGCTATCGAAGAAGCGTTATCCAATGTCTAGTGGGAGTGGGACTGGAATGGCCTTGCAATGCTGTGCGAGCGTAGACAGTGTTTAGCTGATGAATGGAAGCATTCTCTTATACCAGGCTCCATCTCGCGAGTCCGTGAACTTGCTGTCCAAATCTATAGTATCCGCATCTTCGTATCGCGTATCTGTTAAAAGATTCGCCCATAAGACGCGCCTTTAGCATTACAACGGATACAATAGTTATGCACATCTCACTCTGCAAGAACCGATGAGATCCTACTCGCTGAACTCCCTGGAAAGTGCTGTCACGGAACCCCATGGCATTTTCATCGATCCTGCGGGTAAGCTGTCACCACATAATCGTCCCGGTAGTCGCGTCTCGATGGCGAGTCTCTTCATCGCAGGAATCTTAACATTTACGATGCCTCATCCTGCTTGGAGATTTCGCCTTATTTCTGTCGTATGATGATCTTGCCGCGAGGCCACAAGCAACTATTCACGGGTGCTCGGACAAGGGGTGTGAGGTACCTGAGAGATCCAGCTGGCAGACCTGAAATGCCTGATCAAGAGCCAGTGCAGATACGGCCGATTTGGGTGGTCGTCTTCATTCGCGGTGCTGAGGAGATTCGATTTGAGTAGTTCAGTTTGTATTGAAAATCCACAATTTCAATCATGTCATCCAATTATGCCCCATCAGCCAACGATTGTCATGCCAGTGCATCTCCTTGGTCATGTCAGACATTCCTGCTAAGAGCAAGTGACTGCTTGCTCCTTTTTGTGCCCATCTGATCATATAGCAGAGGGTCCTCGGGTCGGTCATGGTTCCGCCGCACCTGAGATGGGTCTTTTGCTCCAGGCAACTTACACTATGCCATGGGATCTCGGAACCTCCCCTTCTAACAAAAGGGCTCCTCGAGTTGACCTGACCCAATCTGCACACACATGCCTTTACTTATCGTGAGCATGCTACCAAACACGCGCCTGAACATGCCACCAATCAACAACGACCAAGCGAATTCCAACGGACAAAACAGCCGCCGCCCCGCGAGCGGCACCGCAAGCATCGATGACGAAAAGTTCGCTCGCGCACCCGCGACCGAGCTGCCGAACTTGAGCGCATCGGCGAAACAGAGTACACCCGCCGCCGCATCGCCATCTTTCGAGCCACAGCACCGGCTTTCATCCGGGACTGGGACGACGAAACTATGGCATTGCTGGTCAGGTGGATCGACAATCCTTCCGACAACTAGGAACTGCTTGATGTCCTCCAGCGACGGGCCAGTGTAATTAAGCGTGCGAATGGGTAGGAGCGAACTTGATCGATGGGTTGAACGTTTGTCGCGGTTTCGGAAGTTGCGAGGATGGGTAATGGTTCGGTGCTTTTGGCGGTTCTGGAGAGGTGTGGTTCTAGTAATTTAGAATTTTCGTTATGCTCTATCGGTCGCGTAAGACCGCCCGTGTCGTTCTCGATGGCGCTTGCCACCGTGAGCTTGTGTAAAGATCGGCCGGACGCAAGATACAGATCGCGCAGCTGATGCCCTTACACAATCAGCAGAAGATCCGAGTCATTGTCGGCTTGCTTCTGCACGAGGCTCAAGGAATAGACCGCAGCTTCAGTATTGCATCGTGCATCCATAGGTCGGGCCAGGTATTGCATTACTGCGAAGCATTTATAAGCCTTCATCCAACGCCAGAAATCAACTTATCTTCAAACACCCTCTGCATCCTCAAAATGCCCGACCGCACTATCAACGACGACAAGGTAATTCTCACATATCTCCAGATCCAGCATATCTCACCCGATCCAGGCGATGCGATTAGAGCTCCGCCTGCCAGGTCGAGACATGAGCGGCAGACACCTTGTCCCATACCCTCTCTCGGGATGCGCGGCCGGAATATTGATATACAACGGCAACTGATCCGAAACCGTGCTGCTGCTCTCCGACGAGACGATATGGCTCCTCCACCTGGGATCGCCGATCGGCTTATCCTTTTGCTTCGGCAATTGCTTGACAGCGAGGAAGACGACGGCAGGCGCGACCTCCATCTCCTGCGTGGACTTGAAGCATTAGGCCATGTGTACCTGGACAAATGGCTGTGGTCTCGCGGCTATGACAGGCCGTGGCCTGGTCTGTTGGATCCGGGGAGTGGCTCGTCAGTTTGAGTGTACAATTGCATGGCTTGTACTTGATGGTCAAAGGGAGTTCTTTGCTTTTTGCAGCGTCTCCGGTACAAGTTTCGTTGCCTCGAGGTGCTCGCATTCCTTGTCCGGATTGATTAGCGTAGTAAATAGCTGGGAATGACATGAAATGACCCTCAATCCTCGTGGCCACGCCATAGGTCCGCTTCTGGTTGCTGTAGCTTGAGCCAGAGCTGTTTGTCAAGCGTTCAAGTGGAAAGAAGTGTTGATTGTGCCTCAGGCAGGACACAATCACGAAAGATCACTTGGCCTTGTAGGTATATCTTCCTCGAACAACAACACTCGTCAAACCGCCAACGCAACATACGCGCTTGTTGACGGAGAGATACACGCCTCGCCCACAGCGTATTGCTGCTTCTTCAGCCGACTTCATCATAGACGTACCAGCTGCTCGATCTCCACCATGTCGGACATGACTCTGGTTCGTATCATACTTTCTCGCTTGAGTTCGAGGCGCATCGTTTGACAAGATCGATGGCTACAGATATTCTACCCAAAAACCGGAGAGCGCGCGTCGTCCAGTCTTGACGACGCGCTCGCTGTATGGGCCACGCTCGCGAACTGGAGCATCATCAGCGATTCGCCACTCCTGGGTCCCAAAATCGCGCGCATCATCACGAAAGTCGAGGCAGACGCCTCTACCCAGCCAACCACGCCCACGATCTTCCGACGAGACAATGCGAATCAAGTCTTGGTCGTTCTCTTGGGCCTGCTCTCCCGCCGCGAATCGTCAATCCGACAAAATATCCAATTTCTTCATCTCCGCAACATCATTCCGGGGAACGACACGATCGATCCGTATCAGCTTCGTGAGAGGTTCAGCGAGACGTACCGATACATCCGCTTCCTGGATAGAGCCACCATCGACGCGAACTTCGTCTACGAGGTGGCGATCATCAGCCTGGAAGAATTCAATGAGTGGCTGAAAGGGCCGTACACCTTGCTACAGCGGTGAGCTATACCCTCTGCGTGAGTATGACCATGTCACTGACAAGTCCACAGCCAGCGCAATCAAGCCGAGCGACGCGGCATTGAGCCCATCGGATGAGGTGTGCTGTAGGAGCGATTCTACAGGGAAAAGTTGGAGAACGGCGTGCTGGGGGCGATGTCGGCGACGCACCGTACTGGGAACCCGATGGCACACAGTGGAGGTCCCCATTCGACAAAGAATGGGGCTTTCAAAGGCGCAAACAATGGTTCTGGCTTCACACACATGGTTCTTTCTCCCAAAAGGTCTCCAGCACAATGTCATTGAAGAGCATGCATCGGACAAAGCTCGGCAACAAGACCATTCTTGACCTGCTTCAAAATATGTATTAAAGCATTCAACATCCTCGCCCAGTCCGACTCTCTTCTCAGACCTCTTCCAAACTACCACGAAACAGACATCATGTACCCAACCAGCTTCGCTCACCACTCTGGGCGCCCAACCCACGCCGTTCATTCGGCTCGATCGCATCAACCCCCTCGCTCGCACCATTCGCAGCAGCCTCCTGGCTCACACCACACCCGGCCGGCGCAGTCAGTACACTCTCATGGATCCCATCACGGTCATCGTGCTGACCAGATATCCCGTTCAGTCTGCTCGGAGCCGTCAGTCCACGTCGAGCGTAACCAGCCGGCGCATGAGCCTGCACGTTCGGTGCACTCTCACGCATCGCATCACACCCAGCGTACGCATTCTTCCCATGCTCCTTCCCGTGGCTCGAACATCCCGCAAGCGGAGCATCGTGAGTTCGCTGAACCCCACCACGATGCTCTGGCTCACCACGCCGAGCCACAAGAGCGACGCCTCCCTGACGACGACAGTTCCCGCTATGGCGTTCGCGTCCGCTCCGGGCCGAAGTGGAAGACTAATTTCATGACTCGCCGGAAGAAAAAGAGCTGGGCTGATCGATTCTTCTCGCAGGTGATGGGTAAGAAGTGATTCGTGGATTGTGCCGGACAGAGGGTACGCTGGATAATGGCTACAGGTATGTCAGATTTCTCTTTGGTCCAGTGTTTAATGGGCTGCTTAGTTGCACATAGCAGGTAATACTGTATAATACATCGCACACACTCAGCATCCGCTTGGTGTTTCCAGATATTTCCCTTTCCCTCACCTCGTCGTCTCTTCGATACTCTTTCTGAAACTCTGCTATAGCAAACGCATCGAAGTACGGTCTTGTCCACCTGCATAGTTCAAACGCAGAAGGTTGTCTCCTTGGGCCTACGCCCGGTCCGACATCTCGCCTTGCTGTACCACCCTTCAGCGACGTGTATACGTCTATTTATCTAGCCGTGTCAAGCTCTACCCCACTTATATTCGTGCATATCTCCAGTTACATTCCTCTCACTACGCTACTGTCGAGCGAGCTATAACAATCCATCCTGATCAGTAGCCCGAGATCTGAACCTTGAGGATTGCTTGACATCCCAGCGTGGCCGTAGCAACTGGCCAGGCTGCTCCATCGTCCGGCGTCTACCTGTATCCATCTCGCATGCTACAATGCATCGTCTCCACCTGTTCCAAGCTCTTTGGGTATGATTGTACAGATCGATCGGCGTTTGCACCGTCGCAGGGTCGGATCAAGATGACGAGGTCGCACAAGAGATCGATTTACCCGTCACGTGTCTGCCTTCCATACGTACTTAAAAAATACCTATTCGCTCCTGTTGTCTCCTCCTTATTCCTTACGTCCTCCACGCAATGCTCCGAGTGGCTTAGCTACATTTAATGGTACATTTTGTTGACCAACGGCACGGGGACCTGTCATTTCTGATTGCTTTGGCATTCTGTGACGCCAAAGAGGCGCAGCGGACGTATTCACGGCAAGTATATGCATTATTCGATGGTGCCCTGCGAGACTCACAGGTGGTTTATATAGCTAGCTTTCTTGCCCTCTTCGGCATCTTTCCTAAACCACCACCACTCACCCCAAGCAACACACACACACACACACGAACACAACCGAGCTCCCAACAAGAACACACCAGCCCGCTCACCCGAACGACCAGCATCCCCCCCAACCAAGACCCCACCCATCCACTTACGTCCTCCGACATCATGGAGTACGTCAGCAAAGCAGCTGCGAAGTATGTCATTGCCAAAGGCGTGGAGACTGGAGTCAATGCGACCGTCGCTGGTGCCGACAACGCTCTCGGCAGAAGCTCAAAGTACGACGACTCCTCCTCGGATGGCTCAGATTCCTCCGACTCATCGGATGCCTCGGGCTCCGCATCCAGTGGCTCAAGCGGCACCGTGAGCCCAGACTCTGGTGGATCCAGCCCGACCCACGACTCGATTGATGGAGCCATGCGGACTGAGGACTGGGTGATGGATGGCTCGGGCCAGTACGCAGCGGAACTTGGACGGCAGGATGGACAAGGGGCTGATTTCGCACGCGGATGCGATTGATTTGGAGGATTTGCGATGATGGACTGACTTTCGACGCGAGTGCACTTATGATGATGACTATTTGCTTGCTGAAGCAGCTGTCGTGCAAACCGAAGCGTTATTCAATGAGGGCAATGCCCTAAATGCCGCTGCTATATGGACCGTCGCAATCAGCCTCGAGACTAAGTAATCTTTCCATCCTACACTCATCGCCACACTACCCTGGCATACCACAAATCCAATACTACCTCGGCCATACCCCTCCAGCGTATACTCGCATACTTCGATATGTTTTCTGAAGGCCTGACCCCTTCTGAGCGCCAAAACTGGTACCTGGACTGTCAAGCAGCTATCTGGTATATCGTCAACGACGAAGGGAATTATCGCGAAGCCCATCGTGTCGCAGACGATGCTCTGTCGCATAGCTTCGTCATCCGTGGAGACTGGGTTCTGGCGTGCGAAAGAATCGACAAACTTGCACGCAGACTTCAAGACCGCGGGATACTGGCATATACCTCGAAAGTCGACCCACTGGTCTTCCAGACCTTAACCAAGTATATTTGCAGGGAAGAAAAGGGATTGATCTCGGGAAATCGTGCGAGAATGATTCAAACTCTGGCGCAGATGGCGAGGGAGCACTTGCAGGTTCTTGCCGCGATGAGAGAGACGAGATTCCTGGACGAGGAAGCCGACGAGCATCGGGCGAGGTCACACCGGACGTCCCATCGCGACCGTAGGCGATCGCGCAGTCGAGACGGAGGCCATCGTGAGCACGGGAGCGCTCCTCGGCGATCGAGGAGTCAGGATAGAGGACACCGCCAACGCCACAGGAGACCATCGGTACGGAGAGGGATCAAGAATGTGCTCTTTGGAGGACACTTCAGATAAGAGGTCAGGAGAGGAGGGTGTTGAGTTCGTGGACAGATTGGTTCGCAGCGTAGGACTTGCAAGATGATACGGTGTTCATGCAGTTGGGCGTGCTTTTGATTTAGATTCCGTTTTAGCAATGGTACCTTTTGTGAACGTCTGGCTTCTAGCTTCTGCGTAATGATGATGGCGAACTTCAAGCAGTAGTCTAGTATACAGCATTTTGAAGGCAGCGTATCTCTCAGCATTTCGAGTCCTTCTCATACTCCCGTAGCCCGACTGAAGGATCGCAGAACGTCTTCCTCGACCACCACCCGAGAGAACTTAGCTCGATCGGCGTGATCCTCGGTCGTCTTGTTCGTGGCTCAGCTCACTGCGACAAACACGACTCCCAGATGCTGAACCAAGCCGAGCTCGTCTTCTCACTTCTGACTTCTGCCGAAAACGAGGTCAAGTCATCCTCGTTCGTTCCAATCGAGCCGTGCTCCGAATCCCCCAGATGTCCCGCCTCTCCCTTCGCCGGAGCCGTGAGCTCGTATCTTGGCTTCGATCGGAACAGCCGCACCACACTCCGCTCCTGCCAGACCTGCCGGTTGAAATCCCAGCTCCAGCTTGACTTGCCCTCCGGACGCTTAACTCTCGCCTCCTTCACGAACATACAGGCAATGCTAACGATGGCGTCCATGTTGGCGGGGCTCAGACTGACGGTCACGGAGAGATCCTTCTTTTCGCCTGAGGAAGTGGAGATGGTCGACTTGACCATGAGGACGATCGGCATGATCGGCGAGGTGAGGCACTCCGACTTGATGCCGCTTGCCAGGACCTTCAGGATCGTCTCGTTGATCGCATCGCTGTTGAGATGTACCGTCATGATTGGCTGCACACTGCCCTTCTTCAGCTTGACGGAGAAATCCAGGCAAGTGGTTGCGAGCGAACGCCAGATCGTATCACGAGCAGCGGCAGGAGATGTTTGCTTCATGACTGCCGGGTTTGCTTGAAGATTCAGGCGGAGAGTGTCGAAATCGGGAGTTCCTTTCGCTGGGACAATGCCAGCTGACTCCGCGTAATGGTCCGAAAGCATGTTGAGCGCTTCAGCAGAGTTGAAGTAGATTGGATGAATACATCTGGTGCTAACCTCCATCCCATTTGATAACTGGGGCATAGAAGAGACCGTAGCAGAGGCGACCAAGGATACCGATGTTGATGTGGTAAGCGTAAATGTTGGGAAGGCACCGGAGAGGATGTCCGAGGTAGACATCGTGGTGGAGATAGTTGTAATTAGTGTTGCGGAAGAAGGAGCCGAAGGACATAGAAAGAGTGTTAGTGCCGTGTAGACTTTGTTTGATAGTGGTGAGTATAAAGGTGAGGAAGAAGAAGACTGGTCGAGGATTGAAAGATATTGGGTCCGAGCGCAAGCGGAGGAGAATTCACCCTCCGAATATCAAGCACGTGCAAGCATATTCACCCAAAAGTGCGCATGCTTATTGACGTAGATTTGACATGAGATAGGCTTTTGGTGGAAGTATAACAATGCATATGTTTGCGGAGTTCTATCCATGCGGAAGTGCACAAAGGGAAGGCAAGCTGACGACGGCACCAGAAAGTCCTCCAAACAATACGACGCTCACAGCGTAGGATCGTCCCGGACAAGATCCAGTCGCAATGAATAGGAGCCAGTCAGACGAAGCAATCGGCGGCTCTCTACAATTCTATGCTGTGCAGAAGTACCGAAAAGTAGTACTCAGCTCCTGTCCGCGCCTATCTCCGCTGCCCACTGCTTGGCAGATGGCTCAGAAGCTTCGAACTCCGCCGCACCCCATGAGCAGTCGTACCCGTCGACCGTTAAATGGAACTCTTCCAGCTCGACCATCGGCTGCCCGTCAGAACTATACTTGCGACTGCTTCTCGTTTGTCCTTCGCCAGAGACGTACCGGGAGAGCTTGACTTCTGATGTTTCGTCGTATTGATGCGATCGGCTGCCAGGAAACATGGCGCTCTTTCGGCGAGACGGCGGCTTTCCTGCCGACGCGGCCTCTCAGTATCGTTGAAGGCTTCTTCGAACACCGTCGACCAAAGTTGGGCCAGCGATCCCTACTGTCCTCAAGAGTAAACTGGGTCATACGGCTTTTGTCTAGGACTTGGGTCCACCGCGTCACTCACGCATTGTCGTGGTCATCGCCAATTGCTCCCTGTAGACGAGAGCGTCGACTGATACCAAGGGAGTGTATTCCATGTAGCATTACAATGCTAGCAACCAGACAAAAGCTCGGCATGGCAGAGACATCGCATCTCGCATCCCGCACGCGAACCCCACCGCATACACGAATGTCTCAATTCAGTCGACCGTCTTCAAGCTCTCCACCTCGTAGATCTTGCCCACTACCAGACAGCCTTGGTACAACACCCAAGGCACCTTCTCCTATACCGAACGAGGACAGCGGTTCGTCACCTCAACCTCCACGACTTCCGGCTCCTGAAATTCCTGCCTCAACTCCGGCATCCATCTCTGGCTTTCGGTCGTGTGTCACTCATGCTACGGCATCGACAAGAACTCCTACTCCGAGAAGGAGAGAGGCAGCTGCATCTCGATCAACGTCTCCAGTAGCCGCCTCACATTAGTCATCTCTATCCGGATTCAGCAGCTACTCGTGCTACAGTGACACCGACCCCTTGTTCTTCTTCTTCCGGGGCTCATGTCGATACGCCACCGTAATCGCCGCCTACTCCCAGCTCCGTGGCTACATCGCCCATACCCTCGACTGCTGGACTCAGGGCGGCATTGCTCCGTGCTTCAACCCACTCAGCACACCCGTTCGTTGTAGGGGTGGCAGAGGGTATGCCGCCAGATCCCTATCCAATATGGCCAGAAAGCTTGCATTGCGACTCAAGCTCCGAGGCCAGTTCTGGATCCATGTCTTCGGGACCCAGCTCTTCGGGATCAAGTTATTCGGGATCGAGTTCTTCGGGATCCAGTTGGACCTGACCTTTGTGTCATTCTAGCTACTTGAACTTGTGCCTTCAGGAGTGCTCCCTTGCTTCTCGGTGGTAGTTCAATGTCAAATATCGCAAATCAATCAATACAATTCGCTTTACACTCCACTCTTCATAGCTGTTTTACAAACACAACAGCTATATTTGGGCAGAAGTGGGCGTAAGGTTGGATTTGCAAGATACATTGTGATTTGTGATACTCAGAATGGATAAACTCTCGTACAGTAACAAGCAGCTCCAACCTCACAACCCCAAAAGGCGTGACAGGAAGGTAAAATACAGGCAACTCATTGAAGTCGTCGAGCGGCAACATTGATCGTGAATGCCCGAGATTTCGTCAGAAGTGCCTGAAACCATGCGCAAACCCTCGTTGTATCCTTAGATCCAGTTCGTTGTCTTCCTCTTAGGACCACCGTCCGACAAATTGTACATCCAGAGATCTCCCAGAGACTATGCTTTCTCAGTAACGATGGATGTCCCCAGTACACAGCAAAAGACTGCAAGATAATCACATGACCACTGCCAGAACTGCAAACAATAATGGATCTCCAAGAAATGATTGCGTTGATTCTCAAGACCTCGACGGACCTCTTGGTTCAGGACAAGATCTAGTCGCAATGAATCAAAGCCAGCCAGACATGCAATCGACGGCATGGTACAATCGAGATAGTATGCTGCTCAAAAGTACCGAGAATAATGCTCAAGTCCTCTCCGCGCCCTGCTCGGCGGTCCACTGCTTCGTTGCCGCTCTTCTCCTCCGACACCGAGCCGTAGATGGATTTCGCCTTGCTCCGAAATCAAGTGCCTTCGTCGGCCGGCGATCAAGTCCCTCTCGGCCCAATCCTCGGCTGCCTGCCACTCCTCCAACTGCAGCAGTTTCTCGTTCGCCTTCCGTCGGAGAGTATCGAGTAGGCTCGAACGCCACCGGTCGTTGCAGTTTCGTCCACCATGGCGAACGTATCTCCACATTGTACCGACGACCTGAGGATCGACCTCTTCGCATTTGAAGTGTCTATCGTCCTCGAGATGGTCAATCAACATGGACATGAAAGATTGGTGCTCCTCTCAGTCGTCTGTTTCAAGGTCTTCGTGTCTGCTGACAATCCTGTCAATCAAATCCACTTTCCTGTGCTGTCCGTTGTCGTGGTAGATGTGTCTGGCTGCGGCCTGGCAGTCGAGGAGAACTGAGGTGGCTCTTGATCGTTCGGCACTACTCATGCTGCGGGGTCGATATCGGGTTGAAGGTTTGACTGTAGTGCGACCAGATGGTTGTCGCTTTGACAGCGCATCAAGGTCTCGCTGATACACTGGGCTTGATCGATGCACCATTGAAGCAGTCGGCGGCACGGGGCGCACACGACCTTCAAGAGCAAACTAGGCCGTACCGTCCTCGTGTAGAATCTTTCAACAGCAGACGCTCCTTTTTGATTGCCTCGGTCATTGAGGATTGCTCCTGCTCGTGGTCAAAGCCGAGAGCTCACGGGTGGGATAAACATATCTTCCATGCAGTAGTCCTTCGGTAACGTTGGCACAAAGTCAGTTCTCTCGCATCAATTGTATATCGACATGAAACACCGCCTCCACGAATGTCTCAAAACAATCGAGCATCGTCGAACTCTTCCGCTCGTAGCAGAAGTGGCGCTCACCAAGCCGGTGTTCCGGATCTACCAGCAGTCAATCCAAGTGGTGATCGTAGTCAAATAGCTCAATCACCACTATCTTCAGCTCCAGCGGTTGCTGCAGCAGCGCAGCCATCAAACACCGGTGCCACTTGGCGCAACTCCAGCTCTGCAAACACAGCTGTACCATCTGATTCCGCCCCAGACAGAGTCAGTCGTTCTCAAGCTCAACCTTCTTCGCCTTCGGCTGTTGCGCCTGGTGCAGCTACCGCTGTAGCTGACGAAGGCAGTACTCTTCGTTCATCGCGCTCGTCTCCGAATCAAACTTCTGCAAGCAGGGCAGCGTCCGCGAGAGCTCCACGGCCGACAGCAGCTACGGGTCGAGGAGGCAGTGTACCACCCCCAACTCCTCCACCTTCAGGTAACCCGCCATTCACGTCGCCACCTTCCCCGAGATCCGGATCCAGGCCACCGACAGCTGCAGGCATGAGTTATTCGCATCCCGCAGCGTCCAGCGCTTCCGACACGAAGAAGATTGAATATATCCAGTTTAAAGCAGGCGCCCAACATATTCTCAGGAGCCACGACCGCCATGACGAAGCCGATAGAGAAGCCAGGGAGGTTACCAATCTAGTGAGTCCATGCGCCTGGGATCTAGAACGTAATCAGCTCGGAGATTGGGCATCGCGATTGTCACCCGATACCTTTGCCCACGGTTCGATTCATGAAGCCGTTCGTACCCATATCCGAGCACATATCATAGATGCGAACACGGCGGACGCCATGGTCAATGAGCTACGGCGACGAGCGTCCCTCGCTCTTGGCGAGTACACCCGGCTGAGGCGATCTGAAGGACACAGCGCTTTAGCCGAGGCCCGGGCGAGTCGGAGTTCCGTGGCGAGCGGAGATCCGGTAAGTTGTTATCGCAATGGTGGTGGCCAGGGCACTGGCAGAGAGCGATGTTATCGATCTGACCGCCGGGCAATGAGGGAATCGGATCGGAGGATTATTGGACACGCTCGCCCGCACAGGCAGGCCACGTTCTACCTGAGTGTTAGTTCCGGGTCGTCGCGTGGGTCGGGGATTTGAGGTTTCGTGTTTTCCGGTGAGACGTGGGACTTGGCCAGCCCGTTGTTGCTTTCAGTCGGCGGTAGTTTATGTGTTTCTTTCCAGCCGCTTCAAATCTAAACATTACCGAAGAATTATCCACTGCCGCTGCCTGACGACAAGACGGTGCACGTATGGCCTCCTCTACTGAACAAACTGAGCTCCTGCTCCTTCGTGCTGCTCATATCGAGGTTTTACACTTGCAGATGCGGTGACGACTTCGCCCTAAAGTCATGCTTTTGCTAACACATGATATTGCCGAGCTGCTAATACTGTGCTATAGAACGTCAACCCCCAAAGGAAGCAGGGTAGCGAAAGCTTTTCCTCCAGAAAATGAGACTCTGTCAAAAGTGTCGAAGGAAATGCAACAACCCACGTCGAAACAAGGACGGCGGCCTGCCGCCCCTTTCAGACCATCCCCTACCAAAATGCGGAAGAGGTCGACTTCTGCCAGAAATCCCATAGTCCAGCCTGGAATCCGCTCGATTCGCGCCTGAAATTTCCAGCTGTTTAACGAGTCGCGCCATTTCTCTAGCTCTCCGCTCGGGTCCTTGGATTGCTTCATTCCTCACTCTATCGCTGTGCCGACGTCTGCTCTGGATGACATAGCTTCATCTCAAGAACGACGACGTCTATGCCATATCCAGTGCGTTCGGCATCGTTCTCGACGTCTAGAGCAAAACTTTGGGCAGCTTCCTTTTTCTGCTCCCAGACGTCGGGGTCAAAATTCTCTGCTTCCCGGACAATGGCTGCTTCGGTCCTGCCGGATAACCGGCCCAGGATGCTTCCAAGGATCAGAGTGGTCAATATGAATCGTCAAATTTCATATTGACCACTCTGCCAAGGATGGGCTCGTTCGATGAGTTGGTATAGTCGTCAACGACGTACAGAACTGCCGCGGCACAGTCGAGAAAGACACTTCTGGCCTCCTGTAAGGGTGCAAAGCTCAGATCGTCCATAATTGTTGCTGATTCGATAGGCTAGGATGAGGTATGATTTGAGGATCGTTTTGGAAGAGATGCTGGCAAGAAATCTGGCATGAAGCGATGGCACCGCAGGCGTGCATGGAGCTTCTACCTTGAGGCATCAAGGTGCTTCGATCTTCATACAGAAGCGTGCTCTCGCAAACATTCACTGACTGTCGTGCTGAGCAGAATAGTCACACTGTTCAGGTCCCGTGCTCCTTTGGATCTCTTCCACAAACTCAGGTTGCTGTTTGCTGACTATCATTAAATGGACATATCCCGGATCATATGGCGACATCGTAGTCTACCTGAGACTAGCAACAGGCATCCCGAAGGTATAGGATAAATCTCCAGTGCACTCTTCGTCGATCCTGTCGCATCATACATTCAAGAATCAGGTTGAGATGACCTTCCGACTCCTCATGGCCACCCGTGTCCAGGATTTTGCAATGGATCCAGCACCAAGACCTCGATGTTCCGAACAGTGCATCTGTAGTTGCACGGGATGTCGATGCGGGATTGCCGCAACAGCAACCTCTATCCGACCTCCCTCGCCTGCTCCAGAAATATCGCAGTCGCCACACGTAGGCGATGTCGGTACTAGCAGCCCAGGACGACAGTGTGCGCCTGCATCTCGTGAAACATCGAGCTGGGTCCTTGATCAGGCGGATGGGGCGCTGGAAACTGCAATTCCCAATAACCCAGCGGCGTCTCAGTCGGGAGCAGCAACGCCGAGAACACATGACTACGCAAGACGATCATCTCCGGCTGGTACGATGCCGGGAAATACAACCGTACTTCAATCCGCCCTAGCTGCAGAACCAACCAATCCAGGCGCAATTGTTTCGCCAACTATAATCGGAAGGGACCCATCGTTGCGCCGTGGATCTTGCATTACTACGAATGCTAGGTCCATTTCATCCGTCTCGACGACATCAACATCCGCTGTCCACTCTGCCTTAGTCCACTCTACCGCACGCCTGCCGCTCCCCTCTGCGGCATCGAAGCGCTTACTCCTCCAGTGCAGAGCTGGAGAGTACTACCTATTGTCGCGCAATGGACGGCAAGACGATGCCGAGAAGATTTCGACCGCAATTACGGCGCTCGTAGCGGAACCGAAGAGGTGGCGTCGGGAGAGAAAGAGGGTCAGCACTTATGTTAAGGCCGTGCGAGTACATGTTGAGAACTCTGACGGGGATGGTATCCACGGGGATGGTCTCGACGAGGATATCCGTGAGAAGCTTCAGCTGTACGTCTTTCATCCTTTACAGTGGGCCATGGTAGCTGATGCCTTGAGAAAGAAGGGAGATGATGCCGAGAAGGAATACAAGCGATTGATCAAGGTGGAGAAGAAAACAGCCCAGGTTGCGAAACGACAGCGCGCAGGCGCAGGATGCAATTTCAAAGAAGTTCTCTTCGGGAAGCGCCATGGAGACAGAAGTACTCCACCGCCGAGAAATACTGGAGGAAAGACTGGACGAAAGGGAGAGATTAGTGGTTTCCGTTTCATTGCGTTAGGATTTGGAATGGGGATCGGTAGTGGAAGATTTACATTCTGATTGGCGATTGCAACAGCGTTACTGCGACGATATGTAGAACTTTGTTTTGCGGATGCTGGTAATTCTTTCGCTCCATCAGATCCAATACAACGTACCTACTTCCCCAAAGTCTCTCAAACACAATCTGTTCCCTCAAAGCTCGGCCGATATCCTGTTTTCTGCTCCTTCATCCTCTCCTACTCATTCATCATATCGTCCGACACCAGCAGATTCCCCTCCGCGACCCTGTTCGCATCCATAGCCTCATCTACACTCCCTCTCGACGTCACACCGACCTCCAGCCTCGTCCTCTCCATAACAACCATGACACCCGCCCAATTCCTCCTCGCCTGCATGGCGATGACCTGATCTGCGACAACGTCCAGAATGTCCTGATACTTGACACCCTGCGTCCTGAATCGGGTAATGCGGATCTCGACTTCGATTTCCTGCTCTTGAGCCCCACAGCTACTCCTTAACCCGTTCCGCAGTGTGAGATACAGCGTCGCAAACCAAGCCGGCTGTTGCGTCAAGTACATCCTGCGGCAGAGAGCCTCGGCCGGTAAAGTTTCGCAATGAGCGGACAGATCGTGCAAAAAAGCAAGCTGAGCCTGTACGCAGTCGACATTCGTGAAGAGCAGCGGATTGAAGTTACATCTTGGTCCAATGCTCGGGGCGACCGTTTGCGCCGGTATCAAAATCGGCCGGATTTCAGGGTCGAGAAAGAGCTTCGTGCGGTTCTGCTTTACTCTGACGACGGCGTAGTGAAAGATGCGGCAGACCTTGGTCATCTTCAGAAGCTCCTCGGTCGAGAGGCTGCTGAGTATGATGGTGTCAATCTCTGGTATGCGTAGGGCGTTGCTGGCTGGCTTCCGTCTCCACTTGATTGTCTTCATTACTGACATCATGTTGCTGAACACGTTTTTGATGCAAACCAGGAATTTCATCGGCCTGTGCTTGTTGGCGACACCCTTCAAGTGAGATGAGCAGCCCTGATTTGATCTTTTCGAATGTAGGGACTATGGTGCAGGTTTCAGGACGTGGGCACCGAAGAGCTTGCTGGCCCAGTCAGGGCTGTGATGGCGTTTTGTGCCATAGCATCGCGAAAGATCGTGTTTTGTGTAGTGCGTTGTCCAGATGCTGAGATGACCGATACATCGACGCCACGTGGACAGTGATCTTGTCGGAGAATGATGGATCGTGAGCTTGCAAGGCTCAGCGATTGATCGTGGCCCAGATTTGAGACCGGTATTTTGGGCGAATTTTGGCCGATGAACAGATCTGTGTAACAGGTTAGCCATAGGGGCTCGTTAACGAGCAGTGCCGGGCCGCATTTGGAGATAATGCTGAAAGGAAACGTTCTTTGTTCTGTCCGCCCAATTTGAAGGTGCACTTTGCTGGCGGAGGACCCAGCGCCTCTTGGAGCTCAGAGACTAGCTGGACATGCAGTCGAGAAAAGTAGATGTCTGCTAAAGTACTGGCATCGGTGGTGATATGCCTCCCTCGGGTTTTGGCTCGATCCGTACATTGCCCCTTCCTCGGTGGGTCGCGATCCAAGATGTGAATGGATAACTATAAAGAGAACAGGCGAAGTCAGATCGAATCATTTTGTCTTTCGATCGATCTTTGATACTGTCAAGAATCCAGAAATCCCAGACCCTTTTGTCCATTTCAATTCCAACATCGGTCGTTGCAGCAGAACGTTGATCACTCTCCTGCTAACTTCAGCAGGACCGGTAACTCCATCTTTGCTCGTTACTGCAGTCGGTACGCTGTGTTGTGGAGCAACGACTATCTCCTCAAGCGATCGACGTACCAGCCCAGCTGGGGCGTCCAAGCCCTGGTACCGACCTTCACCTCCCTCGCCTGCTGCCACATCCTCGCGTCATTTTGTGCCGCCTGGCGATCCGGCCTCGGCTGTCTCTGCGCAGCCTGCCTCTGCGCCGCCCTCTCAGCCTGGATGCGAGCGTTGTTCTCCGCGCGCCGAGCATCTACTGGAGCTCGTTCATCTTCGCATTCACAGCTTGCCGGAGTTCTGGATCCGAGTCGATGATATTCAGGAGTGCTCTTCTCTCGCCCTCTGGCACTCGATTGTGGACAGAAGTCCAGCAGTGTTGCTGCACCATGGCTCGCCATGGCTTCTCCTTCTCAGCGTTGAAACCGACCATTGATGGAGGCATGACCCTGTGAACGACATCCATTAATGCCGGTGTGATAGAGTTGTGGCTCAGCTCGTACGAGATGTGGGATGCGATTCTGTCGTGTTGGAAATTGACCGAACATTTTGCACCGGTAGATAGATAACAAGAAACAAGACACAAGCAAAACAACACTCGTTTTTCCAACATGTCGTAAATGCATTTCGGCTCCAACTGGATAGTCTCACAGCACTGCCAGATCAAGACGACGCGAAGAAGAGGCACTGGAGACAAAAGGTCAGCGAATAGCACAGAGATGTGGTGGTAAGGTTTTCCTACCGCGGGCGGTGTTGATGAAGAAACCAGGCTTGTGCCCGTGATTCTTGATGACGTTGAAGACGTGCGTAAACGCGCCTGGGGAACCAGAAGAAATCGTGACGTCTCTCGTCTGCTCGTTTGCAACGGGAGTGGACAAAAACGCGCGGAAAGCTGGGCTGTGATCCTCGAGGACTTTGCGCGGCACGGTTGCGATGCTAATGCGCTCGGGGTCTGAGTTCCGCTTGAGGTGAACTTTGATCATCCGTGGCCCAGAGGGAGCAGACATCTTGGTGGGGATGCCAAAGATGTGTTGGCGCTGTCGATGGTGATGTCGTTCTTGCTGGTATTTGTTGGGAGTGGCTGGCGCGGACAGCGTTTGATGGTGTGAGGTTGCAGTGGTGGTCGAGGATGCAGAGAAGAAAGAAGAGGAATTGCGGGACCGAAGAAGAAGTCCATATCTGCTGCAGGGTTTGGATGCCAAGACTCAAAGCTGCACAGACTGCGTGGAGGTGAATGGAGGGAGGCTGCTGGATAACCGCCACAATTGGAAGGATTTCTGCGACGATATCGAAAGTGCGTATAGACGACTAGTGGTGCAAAGAAGGGCAGTCGCCGGTCTTATTACATCGGTACATCAGTACTAATTGATCGCTACAAAGCGTAGGAAACGAATCCCATCGTTCGACCTCGCACGCTTGCTTGCTTGCCTACTTAGTTCCTGCACGAGCAAACAGATAGGGCCTGCGAGTGCTTTCGTAGCTGTTGCGTTTAAAGAGGCTCAAGGCGTGCGGCAAGGGGTTGGGAGTACAGTTCAATTTACCTACCCTTCGAAGTGCTCGCATATGTCTCGGCAAGGGGCCGCTTAAGCATACATCGAATGGATCGAAGCAGTTTGCACAAGCAAAGTCTTGTTGGTAGCGGCTAATACGACGTAGATTGTGCCCAAGTGGCGCTACCACGTGCGCAGCCGATTGAATAGTATTCTGATCGCATAAGCACAACCAAAGCTATAGGACCATAAAACGAGATAAATCGGCCGAAAACGACATCTAACTTCAATCGTTCCGTCGATGAAGTATTCGATAATGTGTGTAACCTTAGGTAAAGCTCCTCTTAGAAAATCGCGAATGCTGATCAAAAATCTTCATTGTGACATCCGTTCAGAGCTCCTTCCAGCGACTAATGTCGTACTTGGTCAGAGAACGTGTCAATGCGGCGCCGAGCTCATATCGGAAGCGGTAGTCGTGGCGCCGGTGGGGGCATCCTCAAACGCTCCAATCGCTGCATCTCATCGTGTGTGTCTTTAGCAACTTCAGCATAGTCGAGCAAAAGGCTGACAGTTAACTTCCAGTCCTTCCTGTACTTGCTGTACTTCGCAACAGTTATGTACACCGTGTCGTTGATCCGGTGGCGGTTAAACCTCTTGCGAGCACGGAGACGTTGAATGCAATGCACGACTTCCACGCGGCGGTGGCACCACTTGGCTGGTCCACGTAAGGTCTTCGCATCCATCGCGACAACCTCGGCTTTCTCTTCTCCGTCGTGCTTGAGTATAATGTAGTATGCTCCCGCTAAGCATTGCAGTTACATCTTCGAGGAGTGTGCTGCGGTTGTCGGACTTTCCGGTAGGCGTGGTGGCATCGAAGCCGGCTGTGCCGCGATGATTGGGGATGTCGAGAGCGCTTGATTGGACATATCTGTGGCGTATCGCTGATGGTAGGGTGTGGTTGGGACTGAGAAGTCATCGTTACATCTGGCTGAGCAGCGTCTCCCATATCACCATTCTCAAGAACAGCATTCAAAGTCGTAAACAACAGGAACGTGTGCAACTGTCGCAGGCAAATCAGAACGTCTCCACTGAGCAAAGCAAACTTGTCCGGCAAACTCTGTACGTATTTGTTTAAGGAAACAGGGTCGGCAACTCGCAGGCGATTGCTGTACATCTTGTACCGGATCTTCTCGCAGATTCACCGCGGCTTCAGTGCCGGGTTTGAACCATTGGAAATTTTCCGCTGGCGGTCGGATCGGCCCCAGCTTGTGGGAGAGGTATACGCATCTGGCGAGGGTGATGTTGGTCGAGAGGCCATTGTCGAGGGTGGCATGATGCTTGAAATCTGGTAAGGGTGCGGGAGGATGATGTTGAAGCTGCATGTGGTGGAACTGAGGATAATGATTAAGCGATGAGGCTTTGGAGTAGAGAGGCGTGTGGCGCCGAATCAAAGGGTTGAAGGACGACAAATTAAATTGTACATCGATGCTTATCGAGACCATATTCAACAAACGCAGCAAGCAAATTGTCAAGGCCCTTCGCCGAAAGCAAAAAAGGTCATACCCCACGGCCGAAGCAGATCTTTGTTGCAGTCCCTCCTTCGAACGTCCGGCTGAAGCTTAGCTCACCCACGTCATTGCTCCTGCCGAGCCATCCTTCTCCCCGTTGGCAAACCTGTCTGTTCCAAATCCCGTACTCCAAGGCTCGTCTTGCAGCTCATTTATCCGGCTGAGCAGCTTGACCGAGAATGTAGTGTCCGCTAGAGCTCGGGAGCTGAGAGTCGTCGCATGCTCCGCCGCCGCCGGCAACGCCACCCTGTTCTCCGCCGGTCCATGAAGTACCACGATTGCGTCCACCTAGGTAGCCGCCGCGACTCCCGTCAATTCCGCCGCGCTGTCCGCCGGTGTAGTAAGGCTGCACGCCCGCGCCCGTCATCCCATACTGCTCGGCCTTGTTCTGCGCCACGATTCAAGCCTTCTGCGCAGCCTGCTTCTCCAAGATGCTGGCCCAGTGCACCTTCTGCTCCGCCTCGTTGAGCATCACCTCCTCCCAGACGCCTTTATATTTGAGGAAGGCCTCGATTTCCTTGGCCTGGTCGACAGGGAAGCTGTACTTGCCACTCTTGACTCTGGCCCAAGTGAAGTCTGATAGCATGGTGTCAGCTGCTGTAAAAGTAAAGGTAAGATGGAACGTGGAGCTTACCGTTCTTGATGGTCTTGATGATGGCGAAGTCGAAAGGCAGCAGCTCGTAGAGCATGATGAACTCATTGGCGGACAAGCATCCTGCTTTGATATAGTGCCACACGGTGTCCTGGTCAGGAAGGTCAGTTGCTGGGATCAAAGTGCTGGAGAAGTAGAACAATACGCACCCTCAACTCCTCTCCACGGAGCTCTCTCGGAATGCGGAAGAAGTAAGTGGCGGCATACATCGCCACCAACTCGTTGAAGTCGTCACTGCCGAGGTGAACGAGCTTCAATTGCTGCGCCGGCGCGGGAGCGGCCATGTCGTAGGTCTCGATCCAGTCCAGGATGCGGCCTGCGCCGGCGAAGTCGACTTCGGTCTGGCGCAGCACCATTGTGGGCACTCGGCCGGCGACAGTAGCGCGGATGATATTGGCGGCGAGGACGGAGAGGTGCGCCATTCTGGCGCAGGAGATCTTGCGAACGGTTTGTCCTTCGGAGGTGACGAAGACGATTTGCATGGTGGAGTTGGAGGCCATTGTGGTGGTGGTGAAGATAAAACAAACACAGAGGTGATGATGTTAAGTGGAGGGAGTGTTGTTAATGTTTGAAGAAGTAGGATTTGTTTGTGCAAGCTGAGATGCGCTAACGCGGGTACCCGTCACTGGAAGGCATAAGGTACTTCAGGGCGCCGATGAA
The DNA here is from genome assembly GCA_000223825.2 of Zymoseptoria passerinii SP63. Lineage (NCBI taxonomy): Eukaryota > Fungi > Ascomycota > Dothideomycetes > Mycosphaerellales > Mycosphaerellaceae > Zymoseptoria > Zymoseptoria passerinii. The sequence continues at coordinate 21,362 of AFIY01000762.1, forward strand.
CTTCTTGTGCCTGAGGCAATCATGTAGAATGTCCTGAATGGAAACGATGTGGACAGGAAGCGCTTCAGGGTGCATGATCCCGGTCAGGCTTGGCGATATCGTGATATGTCTCTCGCTGCCCTACGAACCGTCGAAAGACCACCGGGCGAATGAGCAGTGGATCTACAGGAAAAACGGTACGAATTGCGAACTGACTAAGTGCTTCGAATGGACGCAACTACAGCAAGCCGTGCTGTACGATAATGATCTACATCTCGGCTCTAGTGAGCGTCGGAACATCTTGACCGTGTCCCCAGATCGCAAGTTTTCCCACGCAAGAGTGCCAGCACTGTTGCCCAAGCAGACCTAAGATCGAATGACCTAGCAAGATCCCAAGCCGTATAAGAAGCCACGCTGAAGTGGTCGAGAGTCGGGTATCATGGAGCTTTTCGCACCATCTTCGATGCATAGGAACTTTCCTTCGACCTTGGTCTGAAGAAGACAACGCCATGGAGCACACTGAGCTCTCATCACCCATTCCTCGATCCCGTATTCCCTCCATTCTACACCTCCCAAAGAAAGTCGAGCTGCTCCTTGATCGAGACGTCGAATGACTTGCCAAGAAGGGCTTTCCGAACCCGAGTTGCAAGTTCCTGGTGCGAGCTCAGCACAGAGTTCCTGTTGAGCAGTACCTCGGTCCTCTCAATCTTGCCTCCTCCCGAACGATGAATCAGAACGAGTGAGCGCTGACCACGAAGCCAGATTCTCCAGCCTCCTCCGGGGACAAGATGAAGCTCTGCGACTCCCTTCCCGCGGTCGGTAAAGATGCGACCGTTGGGAAGAAGACGATCGCGAGGATTAGTGAAGAAGGAATCTGACTGAGAGTTTCGTGATCTGTTCAAGGTCATGATCTGGGATGCGATTGATGTTGGGGTAGTGGCCGTCTGAACAGTTTAAGCGGAACCTAGTTGTGCGTCAGTACGTGGCATGCGCGTCCGTGAAGAAGCCTTTTGCTTCATAATAGATTTAGCGACTGCAGCAGAGAAGGTCTCTAGTTGGAGCATCGGTAGTGGTCTCAAGGTCCCCGTTCTCGTCCTCGCCGTAGTTATCGGTGAAGGATAGTTTAAAAAAACTCGCCCTGATCTCTGGAGGTATAATAGTAAGTAGCAGGCATGGAGGATCCAGAGGTGCGATCAAAGCGGTCTCTGCTGACGCTGTTAGTTCTTGCGACTCATATATGATCGGCGATGCACAGGTACCACGAGGATTCTGACCGAATGAGGATGGGCCGCGATACGGTCCCGAGCAGGTGGTGGCGGGCGACATCGCCATGGCAGGCGTGGGTAATTGACAGCTGATCGGATATGATATGTCGGTCGGATGTGAGAGCGGATATAAGCAAGAAGAAGAGGATGGGAGAAGTCGCGTGGTGATAAAGCTCAGCGTTTCAGCGCCAAGCTTCCTACTTCCCAATCGGGCTAGCTGGGCAAGTAACTTTCCGATCAGTGATCTCGCAAGTCACCCATGGGCATATGTAGATATATCGTGAACTAAAAAGGTTCTTGATCGGCCAATACGGCTCAGAGAAGTTATAGCCAAAAGAGTCCAGCCACCATGTTTCGGAACGGGCTGGAGAGAAGGGCCGCATTGTCTAATGAGACTTTTTTTTCTGGTTGGCAAGGTAGATATATGCTACTGTCAACGTCTTAGACCCTGTATGAGAACTCTGCTGCAAGCCAGCAAACATTGGGCAGAGTAGCACACAACGCTGGTAAGGGCTCGCAAACAGCTGAACCCAGCTTTACGTGCCGTTGCTCTGGCTTGCTTCACCGTGCTCGTATATCGTCACACATTGGCAAGCATCCCAACTGTCCTCCCCTCGAGACATCCTCCTGACATCATTCAAGATCCATCTTCTGCTCAACACGTGTGTGGTGCCGGCGCCGGAGAACAACGTCGATCGCAGATAGTTGAATACTAGTTCGCCGTTGATGAAGGACAAAGGATGGTAGGTTGGCGGTGTAATCTTTCTTTCCGAGCCGTTCAGGACTGTGTATTCAAGGATTTTGGTCGAGAAGCTCCGACGGTGACTCTGCCTCGCCTGCCACACTGAGATGCTGAGAGAATGTGGCCGACCAGGTCTGAGGCACTGGAGCTTCTACACAAAAGGGCGGTTCACAATCGGGCGAAGGCAACATCAGAAGGCGACGACGGGAGGGTCATCTTGTTCCTACGGCTGGGAGGATTCAAAACATCTGTGCCTTCAGCATTGTATCATGAGTTGGGCCAGTAGGATTTGTACAAGCTCTTGACCCTTGGCGTAGATCTTTCAATGAACGAGGAGATTATATCCTTGCGGATCAAGCAGCCAGAAGGTTGATAGTCCCTCCAAGGATGTCATGCTGCTTAAATGTTTGCAGGTGGACCAGGTTCGGCAGGTCGATCGGAGGTCGAAGAACAATCCTTGACATCTCAGTCCTTCTAATGCGGCATATGTCGAGTGTATTGAGCGAAGCCGTATCGTCGGGAGCGAGAAATGTGGCGACAGTCTCGGAGGGTTGCGGAAGTGCCTTGGTCGAAAGCGTGCGGTTTGATGAAATGACCGAGGGACGGATGTAAGAGCGAGGTGGAGTAAAGGGGGTCATCTACCCAGACTTCGCCGTTGTTGCGGCAGCCGAAAGGGTACCTTGCGCGGACATCATGTCCGTGAAGCCATTCGCAATAGGGACTACGTTGCGATAGTCGGTCGCGCCGTAAACTTGCGAACGCTGAGGCTGATGTCGTAGCTCGGTCTGGAAGATTCCGGCCCACTTAACCGCGAATGATTTCTGTTCGTGTGCCCGATTCTCTTCTCCCGGCAACTTTTGTCATTTCGAACATCTCTTGCCATTGTTCTTGCAATCATCGAAGTTCGGACAGTCCTCTGAATTCCTCGTACCTCCTTGTGACTGTCTGCGCCGGTAGCGTCTGGGGTTTCGAATCATACACTGCGCTTCATGATGCCGCACAGGAAGCTTACGGCTGCTTCAGCTGTGCACTGGTCGGAGAGGAGTCCGTTTCGGGGCGTGGGGTTATATGCGCACATCGGTGTGTCTGCAAGGCGTGATGAGGTGAAGTGCGTGCTCGGCGTCGGAAGGGGAGACTTGCACCAACAGAGTCTCTCTCTTGTCGGAAACAGAGTTCTGACTGCGTGCTTTTCGCGTCGAGCAGAATCTTTTGTCTTTCCGAAACGCTGCGTTGCTCAACGTGTGCCTGGACTGGGCATGTTCCTCGCTCCTCGCGTCGACGTGTCCCGGGACCTGACCGTTCTGGCCGAACGAAGGGCCAGTCCTAGCTTTCGTGCTTCGAGCAGAGAGTTAGACATTTCCGGCGGCTGGTTGGCGGTTATCTTAAGTCGTCGACTCGGGTTAATCATACCGATATTTGCAGTTTCTGCGTTGATGTCGGAAGTACAGTGTTTCCATTCGGGCAAGGCGCAGATGAAGTGCTGGTAAAGCCGAGGTTATAAACCTAGGCGTGCTGTCTTGCGAAGCTCGCCGTCCCGCTGGACTTCGTGGACGCAGCAGCGACCTGCGACGGGAGGTTAGCGCGAGACTTACATCTGGACTTACACGTATGAGATTTACTACAACAAGGTGACTTTGTAGTGCACTGGCCGACGACGAAAGGAACGAGAAGAGCAGCGCAATTCGTGGCCAACTAATAGCCATATCAACTGTTGACAGAATCAGAAAATGCTCGGCGGCGGACTGGAATGTGTACAGCTTTGCAGCACTCAAAGTTACATGTTAGATGTATATTATCCAGTGCCGAACAGCGTCTCTCCGTAGCCGGGCGGGAGCCCAAAGTAATGCAAAACTCTTATCTCGAGGTATGATACCTTAATTTCGCAACTCCTACAGCCTCTTCCTAGACTCTTGAGCCGCACAAGTCGTGTTAGCCTTTGTCCTTGAAAAAGATCTTCCTCCGGTCCTTCGCCGTTGTCAAAGAAGCACATACCGCATGTATGTGTGACAGCCTTTGTTCTCGCATTCCGCCGTCCTCTCTTCCGTCCAAATCAGGTCGCATGTTATCCTCACAAGTTCTTCTAAAACCAGTTCAGCTGCATCTTCAGAGGCACTGGATCCGGCACTGCCTATGAGAGCGGGAAGCAGCGGCGGAGAACTTCCACCGGCCTTCGCAAGAAAGACACCAAACTCCATGCAACCCCGAATACCTACAGCCTGCATCATCCAAGCAGTGTGTAACAAACCAAACGCAAGAAGAAGCAGCTGTTGTCCGCGTGTCATGTTATGGGTACGACACCTCACCATGCTTTTCTCCAGCGTATTATCATATGCAGCATGTTCGGACGCGAGAGCCTCCGAATACAGCTTGACCTTTTGGATGGGTCGCGTGTTGTTTGGGAGCCTTGCGCCAGGCTTATCGTATCCGGGACGGGCTGTGACCGACAAATCGACGTGTCCAAATGCCAACGAGCAGAACTCTCCACGGATGAACTTGTTGGTTTGCATGATTGGCAGGAAAGAGGGTAAGGAATCGAATGCTGATGGTTGAAACGGGAATATTAGTGCGATCGACAATGGCTGAGATGGTAGTTGCATCAATGGAGGCACGAAAAAGCGTGTTCCTGAGCTCCCCAGAGAGCTTGCTCAGGGGACCTGCATTGGGCGTGGGAATCGAGGCTGAGGATGTCATGGCTCATGCACGCATCTCCTGGCTACGGTGCTCTTGCGTCGGGGAGTGGTATCAATGTCAGTTTGAACATGTTCCGCAGATGTTCGAAAGGCACAAAGCACAGACAGCAAACCGCAGAACCTCCAAGCAAACACTCTGGTGTTACGATGGCTCATTGTACGATTGCGACTTGCTTCGGCGATCGGAACTTTGCTTCGGAATACATGCGAGACGCTCTCAGATCGCTCTAGCTTTGGCCAGCTTCCTCCACGAATGCCATCGACAAGCTGGGCCTTGACGATACTCCAGCCCTCAAGACAGTCCGACCAAAAAGAAAACCGATCTGTCCGCCGAGCTTTGGGACTGTACGATCTCGATCAAGATTCTCTGTAACCTTGTGGGAGGAAGACTCATGGAGTCAGACCGAGTTGCTAGGTAACTGCAGTTGGCTCCGCTCTTACCACGGATGAAGGTGCTGTGCTAACAGTTTGATCCACCACTTCACTCTAATTTATCCAATGCGCTGAACTCCCCGACGACGACGAAGAACGACATTGGACTGAGCCCAGCACTTCTGATAGACCGCAGGCACACAAGTCTTCGCTCGTACAAACCTTCACTGCTGTTCTCCCAAGGAGTCATCTTCCCGAGAACAACCTCCTCAAACTGGACCCAAGAGACGACTGTCTTCGCACCAGGTCCGCCTGCCATCCATACACCTCGACCGTCTGCGCCTGCTACTTCCCCTCCGACGCCTCGACCGACTCCGAGATCGACATCTGTCCCGGCTTCGCAACGGACCACACCTCCCGATCTCCACCACTTCAGCTCCTGTCGTGCTCTCATAGCAACGACTTGTTCGTCTAGTTCTATTTACACTGTTCAGAGTATGCCGGGCCTCGTTCGAAAGCTTCTCGATGATTCGGGCGCGAGTACCAGAGCTCGATCTGAGTCCTCCTCTCAACACATAATAAATCATCTGGCGCCTGACTTCCTCGTTGATGTCGGTCGGACACGAAGCCTGGCAGGTCCTTGAGATTTCCTGCATGAGGCCGTTGATTCGAGCGCACGCAGCGCTCCAGCCGCTTTGATCCACGAAGCGGTGCGATCGGGCCTCATCCTCGACCCGATTGGCTTCACGATAGATGCCCTCATCGTTGAGGATGAATCAGATTGCCGCTCCAGAGTCCAGGCGCCAGTTCTCGTTCGTGCAGTCGGTCACGTTTATGCAGGTCGTCCTGGGTGTTTCGGTCGATGGATTCTACGCTGGTTGGCGGATGTAGAGATGCTGTGCAGTAGTGGTAGTCGAACGGTTGGATGGTTAGCTGAATAGCTGTAGGCCAGGGAAGAGTCGAGGATTCCACAGGTTCGAGCCTCATACAGCCTGACTAGTACAAAATACACTATTGAATACAGCATTCAGGCGAGATTCCATAGCAAACAAAATTGAGCACACAGTCAGGCCATGAGGCGCATGATCAATAAGAATGCCTCAATTGCTAAGAGTGCTTCCGTCGCGTTCCTCGAGATCAGGCAGAGAGGCCACATATCCCTTCCTTTGCGAATTACCGACTCGTGTACTCCAACCTGCGAGAGCACCGTGATCGAATCAGACCGAGCACCAGCTTCAACTACTTATGGTGCCTGGACGAAAGCCGCAGTGGCGGCACACCAACGTAGCCAATCGTGCGACCGTCGGACGTGGACTCCAGCAGCAGCTGGGCAAAAGAGATGGTCGGAGATACAGCATTACCGTGTGCACGAGAGATTTTCCTGGACATCTCTCAAGCCACAGATCTAGCGAGCCGCATCAAAGAAGGCCTCATCATTCGTACTCTTGATCACAGTGTCGATGGTCGTGCTCTTGCGCTTTAGGTAAAGGCCAAATACCACGCAGAGGGTAATGAAGTTCTGAACAGGCGCTGAGACCCACACGGCGTTCATGATGAGTGGTCTGGTCCTGGTAACTTCTCGTTCCAGCACCGATGGGGCGCGGGCGGGTGTGCTGATCGACGGCTCTTGGGATTGACATTTGCTGGATGAGATCGTTGTTGGATGGGAAAGGTGGTGAGAATGCCGTACCGCGAAGGCAACCTCCTTTTTGAAGGGAACAGTAGGTATTCTTGCAGCCGTGGAGAAGTCGTAGGGAGAGTCCTGAGGGATGACGGGACAGGGAATCCACGGGGCAGTAAGGACTGCTTTAATAGGTATTGCAGCGAGGCGGAAAATGCGCACGATCTTGGTGAACACAGAAAGATTCCCCGCGATATGCAAATCCGTTCGATCCAACATTCCGCCGCATTTCAGCTTGCCCGCCCAGCGGCAGCATCATCATCCTGGTTGAATGTTCTTCGTTCCGATCTCGCGGCTTTTCCGCGTTTGCCACTGCAGTTGTTTGCTTCTCTCTAAGCAATGCAACCGATTTCAGCTTTCCCAAGTCTTCGCTGGACATTCTCTACACGACCAATCAACCGCTCTCCATCCCTTTGCACTTCGGGCCCTCCACGACGTCGGGCGCAGCTGTGGTCGATCTTGAGTTCGTCGAGCTGTGGCAATTTAATTCGGGCAAGGAGGAATAAATAACTTGTAGCCGGGGCACTTTACCTCGGCTGACCTTGGAACCTCACGTGGCGTGGAATATAGAGTGAAGCCAAAGAGAACGAGACGCCGGTATGAGGGTGAAGAGCTCCGTGTGATCTTGCTAGGTCAATAGGGATTCAACCGCTCGAAGCCGTTGGTCAGTTTTTGACGGCACGGCTTCATGTTGTCAATTCTCGCTGCCGACAGCCCTCATTTCCTCTGGCACCACCAACAACTGCCCCCGTAAGTATCGAACCTACCAGCCCACTATGAACGATCTTCTAGGCTTCGAGACAAATACCATCGGAATGCTGTCCGATCTCCCCCGCGAGGTGTTCAAGACCATCACAGAACTCGCCTTTGCGCCCGACAACTACGGCGACATCTACCTCCTTACCGCCCACCATCCCTCCGTCGACCTCTTCCTTACCAACTCCATCATCCACAATGAGGCCAAGGGCACCTTTCTCGCCGCTCGCAACTCCTATTGGCGAGACACATACTTAATTATCAACCGCTACGACGACACCGCAAAATCCGAGCTGTCCTCGATCCCGAATGGCGATGTGGAGCACATCGTACATCTTACGGTGACTTTCCCCTTTCGGCGATCAACTAGCAGGTCGCAACAGGGCCTGGGACAATCTCGCTGAGGACAAGCTGGAGGCCCTCGCCATTAACGGCTGGAGAGCAACTCATCTTGAGCGAGAGTATGGAGTACTGGTGATTTGGGGAGCACGCAAGGGCGTCAAGGTCATCATTGAGCGAGTACGCGAGGGAGAGGATGCTTGGCAGGTAGTGAGGATGATTCTGATCCGCGAAGGTCAGCGAGCGCAAGAGGCTGTGCCTCTGAAGTGGCAGATCAAGGCTCTATGGACTTTTTGTGATGGAGATTGATGGGGTTGGCAGGGATAGCGAGGCATATGGAAATTGACTTCGCTCTCGCAATGCAAGAAGGTACTGCGTCAATAATATCGCTTCCGTGCTTTCATAGGTACACGGTTTGCTGGAGATACACGGTCAAAGTGAGACGACTTTTGAACTTTTGAGCAAATGATTCACGGACTTTGAGCTTTCGCCTGCGCAGGCGTTTGGGCTACAGCTTTCACAACCTCATGTGCTGAGTGCTTATATTCGCTCGACAAGCATAACTACGCACCAGCCGTGATTTGAGGAGGCAACGAAAATGCCAGGAATGTGATGAGAAGCTTGTGTATCCGGTGGTGTGCATACGTTACGAGGCTCTGAGGAAGGAAGCTGTGCCTCTCGGATGTCCAAGGTTTTCTGAAAATGGATCTCATGGAGTTGAACAGAGCGATCGAGAACGTGAGGTTGAGGTTGAGGAGGATAAAGGATACCATTAAACGCCCCGTGTGACTCTATGAAGATACCGCGCCAGTAGTAATCATCCGAAACACCATGCCTAGACCCCCCTTTCCAATTCCCAAAATCTAGATGCTCTGACCAAGTGCTGACCACGGCGTATGCCACGTCGTGAGCTTGAGGAACGGACTGCCAGCTGCTTGACTCATCTTCTTCTTCAAATCCTCGTGCTCCTGCAGATACCCAACGAGGAGCTCCTCCACCTCCTGCGCCATGGCTCGCATCCACGCCAACAGCGTCTCCCGACCGAACACGGACAACGGATCATACGCTTCTGCGCTGATTTTCCACACCTTATCGCCGTCCATCTCGAACTTCATCAAGACGTCACGGGTATTTTGAGTACCCGTCTGGTCTTGATTGGCTCGTAAAGTCGCGGCGCTCGGAAGACCAGCTCCACCGTCAGCGTGTTGACGAACCTTGCAAATGCGGGCATAGCACGCATGAGGGCGCGTGGAATCGTAGAGAGTGCGAAGTTGGGTTGTGGGCGTAGCCCCAGGTCGATGTTCTTGTAGAGGTGTGGCATGCTGTTGCGGCCGATCTCGTGGCTGGCGTAGGCCAGAGCAGGAGAGAGAATTAGGTGATCGGTGAGTCGAGAGGGATATAACTTCGTGATAGTCCTCGGTCCGAGCACGAAGTCGTCGTACACACACATGCGGATATCCGTAGGCAGTTCGGCAAATCGGAACCCGCCTTGCGTGTTGGCCGCAGTTCTGGCTTTGGGAGATGGGACCGTAGTAGCATCTTTACGGTGCGATCGCTATTTCTTCGCCTTTGGCATTACTTTTGTTTTGTCGAGACCTTGAGGATGGCGTGAGATTGATGACGATTTGAGGTTGGTTTGGGATTGCTAATGAGGTTTTCTGAAAATATGCGTATAAGAAAGAGGCGATGCTCGGGTGTCGTGTGTAGAGAAGCTGAGGTGACAGTCGAACTATTCACAGGAAGCAGTTACTAGCCAGAGTAAGGCTTCAGATAGGGAGAGCCGGGGATGAGGCTTCGCCCGTTGTCGTTACGTCCTCATGCAGAGGAAGCACAAGATATGCCGCTTTGAGAGAATGCATCGGGATCGATTTCGTGTTTCGTTGTTCGCAACAAAGAGGACCGGGGCGGGGGGAAAGAACCACGCCAAAGAAGCAGCAAACCCTTTGTCTCGGAGTCATTCGTATCGCCGTTAGCGAGAGCAAGCTTTGCTGCTAGCGAACCAAGACACCGCGTGATGCTGAACTCCCTCAACGGATCGATCTGCTAGTTGCTAAACTGATCTCAAATATCGTGATCGATTGCCTTAGTGCTTCAAGAATGCCGAACCGTCTTTTCGAAAGCGCTCAGGGTTACGGAGGTGTCATCGGACAGTAACGAATCGCTAACAAGGAAGTTTTCCTTTCGAGTAACGGTTGGTCATTTTGTCTCCAGTTAGGTCGGCCAACTTGTGCATCAGTGCCGAAGAGTTCCGGGGACAGCACTGCCTTGAAGAGTGTTTTCCCTCCGCTTTGTGGACGGCCGCTTGGGGTACGTACGACATGCGCAGTCCGCGGTCATTTTCAGCGAAGCTATGGGCCCAGGCGAGGTGTTGTCCCGGAGATGAGGTTCGTTGCATGGGAGACGTGTTGTTGGGCGGCGGCTTCTTGGGATAACTTCCGGCTGCGTTGCCGCTTCCAGACTGGTGTCCTAAGCCTTGTATACGAGCTAGTCTTACCTCGACCGCGAAGAATCAAGTCTCGCAGACATGTAAGATTCATCCTTAAATTCAACGAAACGACAACAGGAGTACCATCGGTGTGAGATCGGCAGAGGATATACGAGATGGTCTCAAATTACCCTGCAGCTACTCTTCGCACAGTCTTGAACAAATGTGAAAAGCAAATACTTCCATTCAGACGAATCTATACCATTCAAGTTTGGATTGCAGCTTGTCCCAAACGACTTGTCCAAACGCCTTGTCCCAAAATCGGAACCAAGCCTTCCAAATGTACACATTTCTGGCAGCCATGCCCTGCTCAAACGCACGAATTCAAACCCTCCGCATCGGGGCCTTTCCCTTTCGTCGTGCGTCAAAGCCCGAAGGGCCTAGTAAGAGTGAATACTGGGCTATCCTCAATTCTCGCCCCCGGGGCCCCGAGCATGGCCAGGTGCGCGGCCGTAGTCGAGTGGGTGGCGATCCAGTGGGCCTCGTCAAGGTTGTCCACCGGCGTGCTGACTTGATTCATCCAGTTCGCGACTTTTTGACGGCACTCTTTCAACGGACCGACGTTCCCGCCGCCGCCGCCGACGAAGACGTGGCCTAGGCCTGGCCGTCCTGCCCAGTACTTGGGGGCCGTAGTCGAGGTAGACTATACCTGGAGCAGGCTACGCACACGCTGTAGGTGCAGGAGGTGCTAGAGGCGGACCCGGGGCGGCTGCTGGGCCAGCGTGCCGTTCGTCGGATGCGTCGTTGGCTGGGCTGCGCCGTCGTTGGGGTAGGACGGGTCGTAGATGTAGACTCGCCCTGGCGGATCTCGGGGAGGCTGAGCATAAGGAGGCCGGTGTTGTACCATGCACCGCCGTTGTACGCGAGGGCCGCCGCCGTTGGGGGCGATTGTCTGATTTTGGACGGGGAGGTTGGGGCTTCCAAACTCCGCTACCTGGTTGGCCGCGTTCTGCGAGGAGACCTCTCGATCGAACACCGAGAGACCGTGCTGGTGACCTCGTGGCGGTACACCTACCGCCCTGGATAGTCTAGTAGAGCTGGGCGAGGAAGCCGTTGACGTGGCGTTGGTTGGTCGTATAGGCGCCGATGCGGGGAGGAGGGACGAGGAGTAGGATGCCCGTCGCAAAGAGGGCTCGGTGCCGCGGGTCCCAGCGGTTGGCCCTGGCCCGGGTGTTGGTGGTGTTGCCTCGCGCCGCTATCTGTAGGCTTGGGCGCGACTATGGCGTATTCGCGGGGTTGAGCTGGGGACCGGCGAAGTTCGCACCGACTCCTCCGGGCGCTGGAGCTGGAACTGGAACTGGAGGGTTAATTACCAGCTGCTACTGCGGCGGCACTGGCGCTGCCATAATGCTCGTTTGCGGAGGAGGGTTTGCGGAGGAGGGCTCGGGGAAAGGAGAAGATGTCGCGGATGGCGGTACGAGGCAGGGCAAATTGGTCGTAGATCATCAGTCTGACCTCGGGCAGAAGAGCAGAAAGTCGGAAGGTGTGTTGGGTGGTGGCTGCAGTCGCGGTGTCGGGCATATTGGCCGACGTGATGTCTGCAACGTTCGCTGGTTGATCTTTGAAGTCTGACATGTTTGCTTGCGGTTTCTTGAGGAATTGAGGTCGTTGATGTGACGATCAAAGTTCCGAGGAATTGTCGAAGAAATGTGTATATAATAGACGTTTGGCTCGCTCGTGGTCGTGTGTTTTGGAGTAAAAGTTACGCTTCAATTACTCCCTTCGTGAGTTTACTGAGGCGGAGTAACATCCAGTGAGGCCAAGTCAGCAGCCGAGTGGGGTACACGAGTGACATCAAACAACAAGAAATGGAAATGGGGAGAGGAGACAGATAGCACTCAATAGATGCGAACATTGCGATCGCACCATCAACGAAGGACTATATAAAGCAGAAATGAGTCCGAACCAACGGGCGAGACATGCAGCTGCAGGAGACCACACTAAGGAGGAACTCCGATCCAATGTTTGCGATGGAGAGCACTTCAGCAAACAATGTAAGACACGCCGTATGAGAAGCGCTTGACCTTATCTCGCAGATCGCTAGTAGAAGCAAACAATGTCGAAGGTAGGAGAACAATGAAACCTCCGGCATGGCGTTGCAATGAAGACGAGTCACAATCAGCGACAGGTTGTTGAGTGCAATGCTACGAGTAGATATTGTATAGTGATGGGCTATGCGTCCGTAAGGGACATCATAGAGAGACTTGGTATGTTGAATGATAGAGACAGGTACATGCTGTCTATGTACGGCTAGTATCGAGATAGACGTATGTATGGTAGCTGAAGTCTTCCAGCGATTGCTTCCCAAGTAACGACCATCTTCCAACTCCAATGACCCAAAACAAGCTCTTCGAAATCTAATACCCAGGTCATCCATGCCCTTCTTGCCCGCTCTTTGCATGCCCCGCCTAATCCTCCGCTACTCAATTCCAGGAGCAAAGCCCGAAAGCTTTGGCGAGAAGCCCGTGAACGGACTCTCTTCCTCCTCTGCCAGCTGTCCTTCCAGTACTCTGTTCTTGGTCAAAAACGCAACCATGGTGTCCTTCAACTCTTCCGCTTTCTCCTCCAAACAGCTAGACACCACACCTCGGTTCTCCCACTCGCCGTTGAGCTCCGCGAGTCCTGTGACTTGGAACGTCGTGTAGCTGTTCAGCTTAAACACCAAATTGACAAGCGATGCTGTCGAGCCATGCAGTACTTTCAAATGCACCTCCACTCCGAGTGTTTCGACGAAGCTTGCATAGGGTGGCATCGCCGTCAGGAGGCTCATCATCGCAAGGTCCGAGTCGTTGAAGCTGAGTTGTGGTTTGACGACCAGGTGCATGTTGGGATGTGCGGATGCCCAGGTGTCATGACGGATACCGCTACTGACATAGGGTGGTGGGATCGCACATTCCCGATGAGAAGGGTATCACGATAGACAGTGGCGGAGCGGGAGGGCTGACAGACGGTCTTCTTGGCTGTCCTTTCCGTGGACGTTGAGTTTGGCCATGATTGCAGCGTCTGGCATAGGTGAGGGTGATGAAATGAGAACGAATGAAGGAAAGCAAGGGAACCGGAGATGGAATAGCCGTAGTCCAGATCAGAACACAATACGTGACGAAGGCGTTGGGAATAATGCGTGAAAAGTGCGTTCTGTGTTTTGTATCGCGGCCAACGAGTCGAACGAAGCAGCCAGTCGTTTGCGAGGCCCAGAACCTCTTTCCTGTGGCCGCCTCGTCCGTATGCTGCAAACACTTTGCATGCACTTGTAGGGCATCTCGCTCTCTCTTAAGCCTGGAGAGTAGACCCGGGAGGCTTTGGCACAAGACCGAGCATCGGGCTTTGCCTCGCTTCTTCTAGTACTCCTGCTAATCCCGCATTCTCTCCCAGAAACTCCAACATAATGACTTTCAACTCCTCGCATTAGTCCCTCATCAGATTCTCGACCGCTTGCCTCCCATCGGATGAGATTTTCCAGACTGCAATGGCCGTGATCTTGAACCTCTTCTCATGATCCATCTCGAACTTCAGGCTGACACGGTAGGTCCCTGTTGTGTTCACCGGAGCCCCGTTCAGGCAAGGAGAGGCGAGATCGTCCACGCCAGGTGCCTTGAGAACGTGCGGCAGTCTGAGCTCCACCACCACAGAGAGCGTGTCGACGTATCTTGCGAAGGGAGGCATTGCTTCGAGCAAGCTGGCCTTGGGGATCGTCGAGGAGATCAAGTTCCATTGCGGCTTCATCTCCAAGTGGGTTTGCTTGTGAACAACGCTGCAGACTTCAGCCCTCAGATCCTTGCTGACGTGTGCAAGCTTTGAGACTAGGAGATTGTCGTCCGAGCGGTGTTTTGGGTAGCGCCTCCCCAGATACGTCGGCGAAGTAGCTGTAGAGTTTCGTAACGAAGCTCCAGCGGAAGCGTCGAGAGTTTGCCAAGGTTCGTCATGATTTGCAAGTTGTTTGATGGAAAGACGAGGAGGAAGATTCCCGAAGTGAAGGGAAAAGTCAAGGTAGTCATAGGCCCAGGAGCTCATTTTGCACAAACCACGAACCCGTAACTTGGGCGTCGTGCGTCGCGTAGGGTGATTGAATAAGGGACAAAGCCGTCAAAGCCGCCGCGAACGATGAAGTTTTATCCTCCAGATGTCATGCTGTTCGTGATTCGCCGCTGTTGACCGGGCGCATGGAACCCCTCGTCGGCCGCTCCAAACAGTGTTCTTCTCCGGGCCATGGCCACGTGCATTAGAAGAATGGGATCCGGGAAGGCCTTAGTAATGGCAGGGAACGGAAGGAGCGAGGCAGCATCAGGATTGATTTGTCGATTCGGTAGGACTTGCATTCGTGGTGTTCATGGATCCTGTTGTCGGGCGGGTCAGTGTGTAGAGTGTATGGCCAGCGAGGATTGTGGTAGCAAAACAACATCCGTACTTCTGGTCTGCGCGCATGGGACGAGAGCATCTGGAGTACCGGAGCCCCGAGTCTCGCTGCGGCGATATAACTGGGCCCGGGACCTTTGCAGTTGTACATCGACTCCCAGATCGCTGGCCAGATCTTGGAAGGGGCGTGCTCGGACCGTTGGATGTTGTTGCAGGGCAGGGCGCTGGCTAGAGTGCCTGGCCTGTTCGATGATATCACGAAAGCTGGGTGGGTCGAGAGGCGAAGCCATGGTATTTTGCGTAGTATTTGACGGCTTACGGAGACTCGTGATGCAGCCGCGAGTGTTCAAGCTCCGAGCTGCAAACTGCTGCATGTCGGACGGTACAAAGGCCAATCCGCTCATATTCCTGCCCGTACGATCGACTATCGCTGCTGCACACGAATCCGCTGGGGCGGCATAGGGGTATATGGATCGGCGATCGCAAAGTCAGCCGGCGTTGGGACGCATCGACTATTCCAGATGTTGTCTTGTAATGGAACTGCACAGAGTTCACATTGTTGGTTCCGATCCACTCGCTCTGCATCCGCTGCGCGGTCGAGAAGTTGGTTACGGAGGTCGACTTTAGCGACTGGTCCGGGACACCGTTCGAGACATCGTTTAGCATTGATAGGACGTCGTGGACATCGTCGCGGGTCTGCGGAGTGTTGTTGGCGACGAAGTGGTGAGCCGGGGTGGGGAGTGAAGTCGTAGGCGATCGGGTCGCTGTCCTCGGAGGGCTTGATGTCGTCAAAGCAGCCCGCCGAATCGTCGCTGTCGCCCGGGGACGGCGACTAGAGTCGGCGCGTCAATCTTGCGGCACATCTCCGGGCCCTCCTGTTTGACTACGCCAAGACTTGTTGGCTTCGTTGCCACAAACGTGAGGGCTTGACAAGATTCCCCCAATCACCAACAACAACATCACGAACACTTTGGCCCTTACATCTGGCGCTTTCCCAAACTCAGCACCTTACAATTACCTCCTGGAGCAGCGCTTGACTCTCCCTCCGGTATCGAATCTCCTCTCACCGCCACAAGTAAGCGTTCACCGCATAGCTAAATCAAGAAAACTGCTAATATCTCGCTCAGACCCAGTACAAAATGGCGACCCTCCTCCTCGCACACTACGACACCTTGCGCGCAGACCTGCAGCAAGACATCGACCGTCTGCAAATCGATCTCGTACGCCTGACGGCCGAGGCCGCAGCCGCGTCGAAGGCGCTCTGGGCGGACGAAAGCATGGAAGGGGAGCCGGAAGTGGTGCGGCCGGCGTTCTCTGCGGTGGCGGCAATGGTGAGAAAGAGGAGGGAGTGTGAGGCGGATATCGCGGTGTTGGTGAAGGGAAGGGAGGACGTCGCGCGGCTGTCGTCGGCTGTGACTGCGGCGTTGCTGGAGTAGCGATGAGCGAGTATCTGGGACGAGAAGCAGGAGTATGCCTGCCCTTTGGGGAAAGGCCGCGGTTGGGAGGCCGAGTAGTTGCTGGCTACCACCATAGTCCGTCGAAACTCTCGCACTGAGGCTTCTGTTCCCGTCATATTTTCACTATCGTGCATGAAAAACTGGTAACATTGCAGTACCGCGACTCTGCCAGCTTCTACGTAGCATACACTCTTACCCGGATCACAATATCCATCTCTAGGGATCCGACCACCGTACTGGTGCCGATCATGGATATCTCAACCGACTATACACCTTGGAGTGGATGCGAGCAGCGTTTTGAAGTAGCGATGGACGAGAACGCGGGACAAGAAGCGATAGTCTGACTGCCCTTTGGGGAAAGGTGGTGGTTGGAAGGTAAAGTAATTGCTAGCAACCGCTATCGTACGTCAAGACTCTCGCGCTGAGGCTTCCGCTGCCGTCTTACTTTACTGATCGTGCATGCTCAGTCGATGATTGCAAAACCACGACTTTCACAGCCTCTACCTGAGCGCATACAGTAACACACATTCTCATTACAATTGTTAGAACGAGGGATACCGG
>AFIY01000760.1:0-79193 GCA_000223825.2 Zymoseptoria passerinii SP63
CCCCCCCCCACCATGTGAAATCCACCGCCTCTCTCCCCCAGACAGTGCACACCCTCAACACTCAACACTCAACACTACTCAACACTCAACACTCAACACCCCACCAACAACATATGGCCGGTCCACTCCACAACCTCACCCCCTACTTCATCCACCTCCTCCTCACCGCCACTCTCGGTCCGCTCCTCTTCGGCTACCATCTCGCCGAGCTCAATGCACCCGCCGAAGTCATCACCTGCGCCAAGAAGAGCATTCACCGCACCACTTCCACGAGCTTCTCACAATGCATCCGCATGAACCCTTCCCACTTCGGCCTCGTGTCGTCCTCCTTCACCCTCGGCGGTCTCAACGAAGCAAGGTCGACTTGGAGCCATGCTGATATCAGGCATGTTCGCCGTCATCGGACCAGTCTTCGAGGCAGCAGCGTCGAGCATTGCTGTCATGACCGTGGGAAGATTGTTGTCAGGACTCGGAGCGGGAATCGCGACGGTGGTCGTACCCATCTACATCAGTGAGATCTCACCCCCGGACAAGAGAGGACTGTTGGGAGCATTCACTCAGATCATGACCAACATGGGCATTCTCATCACACAGGCCTTGGGACTCTTCCTGAGCAGAGGACAAATGTGGAGGATCATCTTGGGAGTCGGCGGCGTCATCGCTCTGGTGCAGACCGTATCCCTCGTTCTCGCTGGTCAAGAAAGCCCACAGTGGCTTGCAGATCACGGCCAGTCCTCTCAAGCAAAGGCTATCCTACAAAAGATTCGCGGCCACAAAGTCGACATCTCCGACGAGACATCCACCTGGACGTCCGCCCACGACGACAACCTCAACGAAGAAGAAGAGACCCTTCTAGCCAACAGCTCTCCACGTGAAGCGGCACCCACCATCGGACCCGTAGCCGTCCTCTCTCACCCCGACCATCGATCCGCCGTCATCGCCGTCGTAACCATCATGATCGCCCAACAATTCACCGGCATCAACAGCATAGTCATGTACGGCGTTTCCCTGCTCTCAGACCTCCTCACCACCAACGCCGCCTTGCTCAACGTCCTCGTCGCCGCCCTCAACGTCATCATAACCACCTCCTGCGCTCCCCTCGTCGACCGCCTCGGCCGCAAACCCTGCCTCGTCGCTTCAATCAGCGGCATGGGCGTCTCCTCTCTGCTTCTCGCCGTGGGAATCATGCGCAGCATCCCCGTCCTGTCCGCCGTCGCAGTGATCCTCTTCGTCGCCTCCTTTGGCTTCGGCCTGGGTCCCATCCCTTTCATCCTCGCCTCCGAACTGGCTTCCTCCGAAGCCGTGGGTGCCACACAATCGTGGGCTCTAGCGGCGAACTGGACCGCGACATTCGTCGTGGCGCAGTTCTTCCCCATCGTGAACGCGGCGATGGGCAAGGGCCAGGTGTACTTCTGGTTCGCCGGGGCGGCGGTCTTCTTCTCGGGGTTCGTGGCGCTATATGTGCCGGAGACGTTGGGGAAGACCGATGCGGATGAGATTTGGGGGAGGCGAAAAGCGGGCGTGTTGGAGGATTGATGAGGTGTGGTTGGAAAGACGGAGATCTATCTTCTGGCAATCATTCCTTTTGCGAGTTGGCCATCACTGCGTCCCCATCTCACCATTCCTTTTGTCTCTCTGTGAACGGTGGACGTGCCACGATCTCGTTCCAGACGTGTAGCTATTGCAATTGAGAAGCTGCATGGTTGAATACGCAAGGCTGCCAACGATCGGGTCGGGTGCAGGCACGGGAAAAGCCTTTTGTTCATCGGTCGGAGATTCGGAGCAGGTAGGACAGCCACCTCTCTCTCTCTCCCTTGAAAACAAGTCCAGGTGTGTCAGGGGACTCGATTTCGGTGCTGCTTCCTTGTCTATAGGGTTGATTCCAAAACTCGGAAAGGACGACCAAAGGCAAAAAGCAATGCCCGGTAGTCTCTGAGGCACGATACCTGACCGACATGTCCGGGCTAGGGCAGGGGTCGGAGGTCCCATTAGACCTCGTGCTCCCTCGATTCGCAACACTCATCATCATTCAGCGACAGTCGAACACCCTGGTTCGTCCTTTCCGGTATCTGCCTGACTGAGTTCCGAAGCAAGCCTTCTTTCTTCAGGCCACGTCACCTCTACCATCCATTGCAACTCCATGTGCTCCCGCATTTCCCTCTTCCTGCTGGCCACCGCCTCCCTCCTCGCGCTGGCCACCGCCGCCGCCGCCAGTCTCGAGTCACGGAGAGGAGGCCACCCCGCGGGAGAGGGCCATCACCATCGAGCGGGCTGTAATGCCAATGCTCTCGTCCCATGCTGCGTTAGAAAAGACCGGCGAGTGGAAGGGATATTGGTGCTATACATGGTCAGTAGTGAAATCCGGATGAGGGCACACACAACAACGACATTGGTCGCTGACCCTTTTCCTCTCTAGCCCTAGTACTACTCCCTGGGTGAGCTCCACTCCAAACCCTCACCTCTCCCGTTCCAATCCGTCGTGATTCCATCTCAGGGAAAACAAAGTCGAAACTGACGCATCTTCGTTCCTACATTAGTGCTGGTGTGATCAGGACGGCCATTGCTTGTTCCCTCTAAGGTAGTTAGTTGCCTTTACAATTCGAGGAAAAGTCTCTTCCGTCAATGTCGTGGTGAGACTTCCCTTCGACTCTATCTTCCACCATGTCTATTTCGAGCGGACGGTCGAAGCTGACACTTGGATGAAGCTGTCGACAGAGTCGTTGCGGGTGAGGCTTGGCCTTTCGTTTCTTCAACCACGAGCGAGAAAGATGCGTTGGAGAGGGGCATGACGACCGTGACTGTGCCGCCGGCAACTGCTCATTCCAACAAGATGCGCACATGGTCTCTCGTCCATTGCAATTGAGAACCTCTCGTGCTACACCTCGACTACACCTCGACTACACATCGACGCGACTTCGCGCATCATTTTGAATACCAGCACATCTTCATCACCCAGTCACAGAAACACAACCGAAAGTAAAATGATGTATTCCGAATTAAACACGGCCATGGACCGTTTTTCAGGGCCAGTCGACCAGGAAAGACACCGCTAAAGAATCAATACAGAGGACAGAAAATCTCGTCTGGTTCAATGATTCCCGTTCAAACCGCACGCCATTTGCGCCAGATTATGCAGTATGTTTCTTCTCGTCCCATCTACAAAAGTGCCGCACCGGTGAGCGAGAAGAACGCCACCAGTCCGGTCATGATGAATGGAGCGTATGACGTCTCGCCCATGTGCACGGAGGAGGCAGCACCCTTGGATGTTGCCGAAGCCTTACCGGTCGAAGTTACGGTTCCGCTACCAGCAGTGGCGGTTCCAGTCGACTGGCCTCCGGCGTTCTGAGATCCATCACCGGTGAGACCGGGACCAGTACCGGCGCCGTCGCTCATGTACTTCTCCGCGCCATCTGGCAAAGATGGGAGATCGGTGCCAGTGAAGTCGGTGACCTCCCAAGTGTCGCTGGTGGATGGACACTCGCTGGCCTGCCCGCTGGACTTGTATCCGCCGTCGCCCTGAGGAGCCTTGGTGCCTGAGAAAGCCTTGCTTAGAGCGGAGAAGTCTTCTTGTTCGGAGACGGAGCTGCCGCTGATCTTGACGAGGCCGTACCCGGAACCTTCCTCGGAGTATTCGTAGACGAGACCACCGGAGTAGACAGGAGTCATGTCCGTGCTGTAGAGAGATGCGATCTCGCCAAAGTCGCGCTTATTGGTAATGCATCCATACTCCGAAAGGCTGGAGAGATGGTAAGTGGTGGTTTGAAGTGCTGCGAGGGAGGTGATACTCACAAAAGCGGAATGCTGTAGTCGCCGTACTGCTCGACCTTCTTGTCCCAGCCAGACTTTTGGTAAGAAGATGGGCTGCACCACGAGTAGTCGTTGAAAGCGTAAAAGTCACTGCGCTGGTCGTCCGTTCCGCAGTTCATATACTGTGCCATCTCGAAGCGGTTGCTCTCGACATCCGCGGCAGAGTAACCCACCGGCACTTGACGGTGTCCGCGGCTGCCAATGTATTGCCTCATATCACGAGTGACGGCCTTGATGTAAGGCGCACAGTTGGTGTTGTTGTCGGCGTTGATGACCTCGTTACCAGAGAAGAACAGAAGAGTGTTCGAGTATCCCGCAAACGCATCAATGGTCGCAAAGATGCTCTGCAGGTAGGTAGGGTTGTAGGACGCCGCTGGGTCGTTGCGGTTGATCGAGTACTTGGGAGTGTTGACATCGAGCGCCAAGTAGATGCCGGCATCTGCCAGGGCGGACATGCACTCGTCGTGGTTGGCGGTGTTGTCAACGGTGTATACACGGACCGTGTTGATTCCCAACTTTTTGAACTCAGCAATGTCGCGCTTGCAGACGTCGGCGTCGGCGATGGGGTCCTCGGCCTTGGAAGAGCCGCCTGGTTGGTAGTCGATTCCACGGATGTAGAAGCGGTCCTCACCCGCAAAGAATGCTGTAAATTGTGAGCGAATGCCATTTTCGTCTCCTCATGCGACACTCCATACCATTGCCCTTGACCGAGACCGCGGGCAGCGGTCCGGAGCTGGTGCTCGATGACTTGGCTGCGACTGGAGCGGGAGCAGCAGCAGCGTTGGCCAAAGCAGCCGTCGCCGCGATGAAAGCGATTGAGCCCTTCATGATGTGTCGTTGTATTATTAAGAGTATCGGATCGGTCGACGAGTCGGTCGCGGAACGGGTCACGGTGAAGAAAGTGACGAAGAAGGTGTTCGATAAATGTGGTAGAGAAGGTCGTCTCGAAGCGAGTGAGAGACGATGGGGTGGGTAGTAATAACGAATGTGAAAGAGGTCAGAAGGCGCGACAAGGAAGAGGGAATGTGTGGAAGGAAAGAAGGAATCCAGGAGAGAAGAGCAAGATCGAAGACACGCCCCAACGAACGAGAATACGAAGTAATGGAAACATCATAGTACACGACGCTTTCTGGCTGACATAATCACGGCAGGGCCACCCAAGCTTCATGCCAATTCCCCCTTTCTTTGCGGTCAAGCTCCGAACGTGGAGGCTTCATAAGTTCATGCTCCTTTACAACCAATCACGACGTGTCTAGGCATGGCTTAGGTTGAGTTGAGATCGTCAGTCCGCCAAGCGAGACCCGGGGCTTCTTCTCGACGACATCACGACGGTCTCGTTGCTGAAACCGATCGTTCGTGGTGTTTGGGATTTGGATCTGCGCGGTAAAGAGGGACCCGCTCCGCTGAACAACTGTCGTTCACAGTTCGCATGATCGGGCTGGGTCTACCGCTATTGTCATTCATCCTACCGCGCCGAGTCTCGTCAACGCCGTTGTGTGCATACCACTTCAAAGCCTTCTCGAACACGCGTTCGTCCATATGTACACAGCCCTCTAAATTAAACCCCACTTTACGGGCCGGGGTTAGCCATACCTTACAGTGCTTGGATTGTGCTCCGCTTGTATCAACTCCTGGCTCGAGCATATCCATAGATGAGCACATCGTCATCAGTGTCACTCGCTTGTTTGCGATGGTCACTACAACATCATCAATGTTTGCAATGCCAAGGGATCGATCCATGGACATGAACGGGAAAGAATTTGGGCAGACACAATGGTTCATCAATTGTGTTCTATGCTAGTTAAGTATCCGTCCACGTCCCTCGTAGTGAGTCTCTATAACGTCTCCCTTCGACCGCTGTCCGCCCTTCAAGACACCATGTAACAAGTAAAGTGCCAGGCCATCCGTGCGTGAGGGAATGGAATCCACAGCCTTCCCAGCAGCCCGAAGTCGTGAACTGAGCGAGCCGCTCCCTTCTACGTATCTCTTGAACTCCCAGCAAAATGTCAACGCCTCACCCTTCGTCTCCGTCATCCAACAAGATCTTCGTATCCTCCCTCGTGAATCGCCTTCAACGCGACCCTTGAAAATGCCATAACGCTCGTCAAATAGAATATGTCGTAAAAAGGAAACCCCGTTGCGGAGATGCGTGCATTGCCTCTTGGTCGCTTCTCGCTGTCGATGAGTTGCAATCATCATTTCACGATCAAGTCGATGTGCCGGATGGTCGATGTTTCGACTTCCAGAACATGAGCTTCTTGAGTCGATGCTCCTTCCTCTTTGGCCCGGCGTTCAAAGCCGAAGACATAGAAGTCTGTGGTCGAACGTCTTCGGACCCAGTTGGCCGGGGACCACCAAACGTTGATCCCATCAGTTGCGACAAGCTGTGAATACTAGAGCGCTTGCGCTGTTGCGCGGAGGCTAGATTGTGAGAACTCGAGTTGATCGATGGTGTTCGACTGCCACTCAGATCACGCCGTGACAAGTTCGCATGCAGCATGCTCATCATGGTGGAGCGACTGCTGGTGAGCGACGGGACGTCGTCCACTGAACCGTGAACTTCATGCGAGTGGTCGATGGTGGTGTAGGAGCTCATGGTGCGAGTGTCCGCGATGGAGGAAGCTGACGTGCCGACGCGAGACGTGTCGAAGGAGCTCTGTCGGCGATGAAGATCCGGCGAGGAGAATGCCGACGAATTGTACATCTCGGGCGTCATCACATAGGTCTGGCCAACAGGCAGATCCAACATCCCGGTGGGTGCGCCCAATATGGTCGATGCTTCACTGCTGTCAGAGGACTTGGTGAGCGAAGACGCTCTTGGCTCCTCAAAGGACTCGACAATCGCAGGCTCCACTGGGCTGCACTCCTCGGGTATGGTATTTTCGATGATAGATGACGATCGTCGCTCCAGCATCGGAGCTGACAATCGAGGGCTCCAGCTTGAGTATGATGAGGCTGGTCTCTCGGCATCCCAGCCGTCATCCGAACCAGGCGTCGCAGTAACATCCGTGAGAGCGGAATCCGCGGTCTCGACGAGGTGGACTCCCAACGCCGACTGTTCGTCGACGTTGGTTTGGGAGCTTTCTGGTCGAGGCATACAGTTCGCATCGGTCTCGTCCTCCTCCTCTTCCTCAAAGACATCTGCCATGGCAGTCTGAGGTGGCGTCGAGCTTCTGCCATGGTCGAAGGCAGCCAGAGCAGGTGCGCTGTATGTCCTGCTATGGCTGGGTGCGAACTGACCTCCCATGCCGCTAAATTCACGGGCACCGCGGCTTGAGTGAAGTCCGCGTCGTGGTCGCTGCGAGCTCAGTGACGTTGAGTTGAATGGTCCTAAAGCCGCGTCCAGATCTAGCATCGCACCGTATTCATCTGAGTCGGGAGACGGAAAGCTGCTTCGCTGCGTGAGATTCGGCTTCTTCACTTCGATGAAGGAGGGCATTGGAGCGGTCACCGGTGGTTCAGAGGAAACATCAAGATTGAAGACTGTGTCCAAGTCGGTCTCCGCCACCGGCATGTCCTCAATCGGCGGGGAGGGGGCAACAATGACTTCGTTCGTTGATGTCGAAGAGGCGATGGAGACCGAGCTGTTGTCGCACTGACTCTTGAGGCTTTCTTTGGACTTTCTCGATATCTTGGATACGGCCCAGTCTTTGATTCGCCTAGTAGACGAGCGCCGGTCATATTCGGCATCGTTGTCGCCACGTGGGCTGCTCACTGCCGGCGCCGACTCCTGCAGAGACAGAGCCGAGAGACGCGAAGACTCGTCAGTGTGCATGGCCAGAACCGGTTCGCTCCGCCGGCGGTCAAAGCCAAGAGCATTGCCAAGGGACTGCCTCTTCCTTTGAGGTGCGCGCGGTTTTTGCGGTACATCATCGACGGCGAACGCGAGCTTCGGAGAGCTGAGAATTGGTTGTGAGTGTGGCCGGTCCACGGATCCCTCTGAAGAGCTGACTTTCAACCATTCACCCTCTCTCGCGTCTGGTCGACGCAAAGGTGAAGACGATGTTGGAGCGCGCCAAGGACCATGCTCGAGCGTGGTTCCCAAAGAGGTCGTCCGTGACCGCGCCGATGGCGAACTGGGTGTGCTCAGGCTCAACACGGAGGAAATGCTATTGTTAACAGAGTGTCCACGGATTGTAGACATGGAACCTTCTGTCTCAGAGGATATCGTCGATAAAGGACGCGGGATATACTCCACGTTGTCGGAGAATTCTACTCGAGGTCTGGAAGGCGGCCTGGTGGGCGAGTCGGTCATGGAAGGCTCGCCAAATTGTGTCTGCGTTGGAGTCGTCGCCGCCATCTCCGAAAGATCACCAGGATGCTCAAAAGGTGTGCTGGGAAGGCTGCTGCTCAAGCGCGGCTGCGCTTCTGCTGGTGACATGAAATGGCTCAATTCGTGTCCGGATAAGGCGGTTGATCGACGGTGTCGGTGTCCAGGTTTGGCTCCGGTTGCCACGCCCGCTGGCGGCATCAGCTCCTTGCCCGGACTGGAGCTAATCGCACTAGACACGCCCTGACCACCGACGAGCTCACTGACTTGTCTCCTGTGGCCTCCGCGCGGCGTGGCTTGTACAACATCGGGCTGTTCTTCATGAAGTCCTGAAGCGTCCGTAGCGCTAAAGCTGAAGCTCGGTAGAGCCGACGCTCCACGATTGTGTCTGACACCGACGGATCGAGGTTGAGATTCCGGGCAATTTGGACTGAGATGGAACGACATTGGTCGTCTGCGAGCCGAAGAAGGTGTTGTGTCAATTCCTCCGCTTACCGCCTTTTCCGTCTGCATGGGGAAGACAAATTGTGGATTCTGTATCATGTCGACCTGCGGCGGGGAAGAGACGCTGCCTATGTTGTTGGAAAACGCTTGTCCGGACATGGCGACCTCAGCCATGATGGCGCGGTTCCGCCGAGTGTGAGGTCGAGGGTACCGCTCGGATCGATCGGGGATGATACGGTGTCACTTGCTTCACTCATCGAAGAGGAGCAGTAGGCGCGGTCGCAAAAGCAAAACACGTCTCGATCGATATAAATGGCGCCAATGGAAGTAGGGTAGCGCGGCGCCGTCGACGGAATTATCTAGAACAGGTGTCAGCGTGGGCTCGAAGCGCCGGACCAGTCTGTATGTCCGTCCATACAGAGTAGATGAAGACTGCACCAGGCAGGGGAGGTTGAGGCACAGCGAGCGGCAGCGCAAAGCCCAAAAGTAAAGACTGTGAAAATGTGTGTCCGGAGGTGGACGAGTATCAAAGGAGTGGACGGCAGCGTCTGGATAGAGCGCTGACCATGGAGACAGCACAGGGACGGATGCAGTCCTGCAACACGACGTGCCCGGGCGTGTTGTTGAGGAGAAGAGGGGGTGGAGGAGGGGAGGGTTGTTGGACCGGTGGTGGTGGTCCTGGTGTCGGTGGAGGAAGTCGAAGAAGAGCGCTCATCACACTTTGATGAGGAGACAGACAAAGGCCGAACAAGCGTGCACTAGCGCATGACACTTGAACGAGGGATGCTGGTAGAAGCGGGCGCCACAATAAATGAGCTTGGCTGCGGAGCTTTCTCTCGCCCGACCACTGGTTGCTCCGCTCCGACAATGAAACTAAAAGTCGCATGGGTATGTCGTATTCACTATTCACAGCAGTATGACCAACAATGCTGGAGAAGATCTCGAGCGCGCATCTCGTGATCATGTGTGTAGTGTAGTGCACACTCCGTGACTCGAGGCACCATCATCGTGCTCGAACGAATACCGCGGATTGGACTATAAAGCCAATCTCAGCCCAGACCGACCGAAACTGGTACTTCCAAGTACGAGGTACGTGGTAGCTCAAGCCAAGCCAAGGTATAATAATGTCCAACTGGCAACGACCCGCCCGGCGCCAATCTCTCTGTCCCAATCTCAACAAGCGACACGGCTGACGTTATTAGTGCACTGCCCGCCGTTGCTGCGACGGCAACCACGACATCACGATCTGTCCGCGTCCAGTATCTATTGGCTATCGGCATCTGATGATCTGAGCTGTATCTGAACTTCGTACAGCACTAAGTCGAGGGGCCTGCATAGAATTGCTCCACTACGGTACCCCTCCCATCACCAAGCCGAAGCGTCCAAGTTATTATTACCAAACCTCATCAATTATTGCCGTATTCGAGGACTCTGCAACCACGGTGCAGATTTCCGTGGTGGAGTCATCCGCCGGCCCAATACCCATGGCGGCTCGTGTTTGCTGCCGCAGTGAGCCGCTAGCACGATCCTGAAACGGATGGAAGAGAGTGTCTTCATCGCTGACAGCGCTGTGGGCTCACCAGAGCCATGGAAATGCAACTGTGGCCTGTAGGGTGCGAATAACGATGCAGTGCTGTGTGGATCTTGCTGCAGGGGCGGGGCTTTTGCGATGCCGTGCGTGCTCGCCTTTTTCACTAGGTCTGCATATGCATCGTCGTTCAATAGTGGGAAGCTTGATAAAGGCCAAGTCGCAAAACTGGCACACCGTGGCTGTCTTGCCGTACGTACCTTCTGCTCGATGCCACTCGCATCGCCTCTCTGGTGATATTGGACGAACATCGTACGGTGGCGGCCGTCCGGCAGTGTAGCAAGTGGTTCCACTGTTTGTCGACGAGTCTACGACTGACCGATGCTGCAGCTAATAACGTGTACTAGACTCACCCCGTTCACACTTCAACAACGTAACAGCAATGTGGCACGCCTGATGGCTTGCCAACAAAATCCTCTCGGGTCCGGTGATCGAGTGCTATCACTCGTGAGGCCTCGCTCAAGTCCATGAAGTCAACAATCCGCACACATGCTACGTGGCCAGACTCTGCAACGCCACAACAAATTTCCACTGCCCGGCGCCGAGCGAAAAGACACGCGAAGCGCCCGCGACCCGCATGCATATGTGCAGACCGAGGTCCGTGTGGCATACATATGCGTCTCCCCAATCCAAACATCACCACGGATACAGAACGTTTGTCGGCAAATCGTGACTTGCATGGCCCCTCAACGCTGGCGCAACGCTGCGCGCCGCCCGGAGTCCGGCATGGCTTTTTGCACATCCCCAGCCTGGCGCCATGTGTGCAACACAGACCTCTGAGTATGCACGTCAATGACGTATCATTGCTCATCTTCGCTTTCCTCGTGTCAGCGGTTGGGGAGTCTATTTACGTCGCACGACACGTTTGCAATGCCTACGTACAGGACGATTGTTTGCTCCTGCAGAAGAAACGAACCACGGCATGCAGTCCCACGCTCGCAATCAGCAGGTAGCCGATGTTCAGTTGTCAGGTCTGAGCGGATTGATGTATGCACAATTTACCCACATCACAGTCTCCTTGGCGGCCTTCACTCAAATGCTTTCATCAAGGGCTCTTGCCAACAGACAACAGTCGCCTGCGTTCTCTCGTCTTCATCTTGCAAAAGGCAGTCACTCTGATTGGCAATGTCGGCCGCAGTGACTGTTATGTCAACGCTCTTCAGGTATTTATATATTTTCAATCTGCCTTTCATTATCACGCCAACGGCCCTCCTGTATGCAATCTTTAGCCTTGGCACGAACGACCGTTCTCGCCGTTGCACCGCATACAGCGCCGTACCAGACGTCGTGGAGAGATCCTCGGCTCGCCGCCGCTCGCGGCAACGCACGCGCAATGGGACGCGACTCACATTGTGAACACGGACCCATTAATGTGAAGACATGGAGTTCTATGTGCAGCCTCGCTTCAATGATTACCCGAAACCTGGGGCCCTCGGCCGATCTGGGGACTCCGCGATTGTCTACACCTCGGCCATGTCACTGTGGTATCTCCGGCCTTGCTTTAGCCGGGAGCAGAAGCAAGAAGGTGTTGTAGAGCGATTTCAACTTCCAGACATCCCTTTGCTGGTATATCCGAGCAACCAAAGCAAATTAGTAATCACACTCAATTGAAGTCCCTTCTCAACTCACCGCGATGCCTTGGAAATCAAGATGGCACTTCGACATCCCGCCATGCTCACTGCCAACATACCTGTAAGCCGCTGCAAGGGAGAAGACGGACAACACGTTGACACGTTCCCAGGTTCGGATCAGCCACAGCCCAGTTGGATGGTAAGCCTGTGATAATTGATGGCGAGTTCCCCGAGTACAACCTCTCCCTACACTCATACCGAGAATGGAGCAAACGACTGGCCGTAGGTTTGAAGAAGGCCGGGTTCAAGCCCGGTGACCGCCTGCTGTTGTTCAGCGGCAACACCATCTTCTTCTCTGTAGTGCAGTTTGCAACCATCATGGCCGGAGGTATCTTCACGGGTGCCAACCCTACCTACGTGGCCCGTGAGGTTGCATACCAGCTCAAGGATTCCGGTGCGACCTTCTTCATCGTCGGTGAGGCCAATCTCGACGCCGGACTCGCAGCGGCGAAGGAGGTGAACCTCCCGCTCAAGAATGTCTTCTCCTTCGACAACGGCATCCCAGCGTTCGACGGCAAAGCACGAGGCGCAGGAGGCCTCAAGTCGTGGACCTCGCTCATCGCCTCTCCTCAAGAAGGCGCAAGCTTCAAATGGGAAGAATTCAAGACCCACGAGCAAATGAATCGCTGCTGTGTCCTCAACTATTCGAGTGGCACGACGGGCCTTCCAAAGGGTGTCGAGCTCTCGCACTACAACTACGTTGCCAACTGCATGCAGGTCATCTACATGTATCAGTTGAAGAGCGACTACAAAGAATGGCAAAAGCGAGCAAGAGGCATCGCTTTCCTGCCTTTGTACCATGCTTACGGACAGACCTATGCCGGCATCAACTCCCCGAAGATGGGAGTCCCGCAGTATCTCATGCGCAAATTTGACCTCATCACCTTGTGCCAGTGGATTGAGAAGTACAAGGTAACTGGCTTGAATGCGGTCCCACCGATTGTGGTCGCTCTGACGAAGCGGCCCGAGGTCCAGAAGTTCGATTTGAGTTCGCTGGAAGAGGTTGGCTCGGGTGCTGCACCACTGGCTAAGGAGACGACGACCGAATTCGAGACGAAATTCAAAGGCGTCAGGGTGAAGCAAGGATGTGAGTACATGCATTCCGACGATTTCGTCTTCACCGCGAGGAGAGCGGAGTCTTGCTAACGATTCAACTCACAGGGGGAATGTCAGAGGTCACCTGCTCCGCAATGGGCTGGGAACCCGACATGGAAGCTCTCAGCGGCGCAGTCGGCGAACTGAACCCCAACGTTGAAGCCCAGATCGTCGACGACAACGAGAAGGAAGTTTCCATCGGCGAGCGCGGCGAACTTTGGGTGCGTGGACCAAACATCTGCGTCGGCTACTGGCAGAAACCCGAGGAGACTAACAAGACCTTTGCTCCGGGGCGGTGGTTGAAGACGGGGGATATCGCTTATCGCAACAAGGATGGAATTCTATGGATAGTGGATCGGAAGAAGGAATTGATCAAGTAAGAAAATCTGCAGGGCAGAAGGCCTGCAGCGGTCTGAGATTATCTCTCGGGCCATGCCAGCGGGTCTTCGTCTGCCCTCATGCCTTTCGCGTCCGAGCCATTTGCTAACCATACCGCTCTTGTGTTATAGAGTCAAGGGATTGCAGGTTGCGCCGGCCGAGTTGGAGGGCCTATTGCTTGATCACCCGGAGGTCGACGATGTGGCTGTCGTTGGCGTGACGATCAACGGCGACGAGGCCCCGAGGGCGTATGCAGTTGTCAAGGAAGGGTCAAAGGCGACGCCCAAGGGAATCGCGGAGTGGATGGCCGAGAGGGTCTCGAGGCACAAGAGGCTGACCGGTGGTGTGGTGTTGGTTAAAGAGATTGTGAGTATTTTGCGCGACGAGTATGATGATGATGCGTGGGTTCTGAGTCTAATTGTGAACAGCCGAAGAATCCGTCTGGAAAGTTGCTGCGAAAGGAGCTTCGCGAACGTGCGGCGAAGGAGATCGGTGATGGATCGGGCTTGCAGAGCAAGCTTTAGGGGGAGAGAAGGTCCTTGTCGGATACGTGGCTCCGATTTGCCACGGTAAAGGAAGCGTACAGACTAGAGCAATCCACCCATTTGATTGAATGTAAGTCACGGTTGAGATGCCTTATCGACCGATTTCGTCATTAGGTAATTAGACTACCTTCAATGCATCCTGCTGGGTATCAGAGTGGGTGCGCTGGTGCAATGCCGCTCAAAACGAATCCTTTTCTGGAGCTATCCGCAAAGCCTCCTGTATCTCATGCGCCGTGTGCGCCTTGCTCAGCCCGTCCATTTCCACCTCTCATAGTTGCCGATTCTCAAAAACATGAAGTTGAACACTTCCGGCAGGCGTTTCTCTCAACGCTCTTACGTAGTGTTCATGGCGGCCGCGTTGCGAGAGTTCTTCATGATTGTCTTGAGGAGCTTCTCAACGTTGTCCCAGTCCGTGGTGTCGAGCTTGGTGGGCTCCACACTGAAATGCTTGCAGATAGCCATCAGTGCCTGCCAGCTGCGGCGATCGTGCACAAGACTGAGAGCGGCGCCAGTGCGTCCGAAACGTCCGGTGCGGCCGATACGGTGAAGGTAGGTCTCGGCGTCGGGCTGTCCGTCGACAGTCTCGGGAATGTCGTAATTGATGACCATCGTGACGGTCTGGACATCGATACCGCGGGACAAGACGTTGGTGGTGATGAGCACCTTGGCTTCGCCGGAGCGGAAGCGAGCAAAGACCTTATCTCTGTTCTCGCCCTCCAGTGCTCCAGTCAGCGAGGCCACCTGGTGTCCCTCAGCAGTCATGCGGCGCTCGATTTCAGCGGCAGTGTCGCGGCGCTTGACGAAGATAATTGACGATGCGATGGTCATGAGACCGTAGAACTTGACGAGGGCCTCGTACTTCTCCTCGTCATTCTTGCAGTCGAGGTACATTTGCTTGATGCCCTTGACGGTGAGCTTCTCAACCTCGAGGGTGATCTGATTGGCGTTGGGGGCAAAACCGTCAGCGAAGCCCTTGACGGCCTCGGGGAAAGTGGCGGAGAAAAGGACGATCTGAGTGGACTTGTTGAGCTGTTGCTTGATGCGCTTGCACTGATCACCCATGCCTTGAACATCGAGCATGTTGTCGGCCTCGTCGAGGGTGAGGACTTTGACGTTGCGACTGTCGAGGAGACGACGCTTGAGGAGCTCCATGACGGTGCCTGGAGTACCAACGACGATTTGTCCATCGACTTGCTGGTTGCGTGCGTTGACATTGGGGATGGCTTCGTAGATCTTGAGACCGCTGCCCTCCAGCATTGCACCCATCAGAGTAGCGACTGCGGCAATCTGCTTAGCCAGTTCGCGGGTCGGAGCGAGCACGATGGCTTGTGGTTTGGTCGTTGAAAGATCCGCGCGCTGGAGCATGTTGAGGACGAATGCCGCAGTCTTGCCGGTACCTGACTGTGATTGGCCGATGAAGTTATTTGAGGGTTCCTTCAGCAGCAATGGCAAAGCGCGCTCTTGAATCTTGGATGGCTGACGGAAGTTCATCAATTTGAGGCCGAGCAGGAGTTCGGCCTTGCTGTGAGATTTTTAGTATTTGTTCGTGAAAATGAGGGCTTGCTGTGGACCTACAGGTTCAACTCCTCAAAGGACTTGACCGAGTAGAGAGGGTTGTTCGGGTCTTCTTGTAAATCTGCCAGCTGCACGTTGACGTCGAACTCTGGCTCATCGAGGCCCTCTGAGCCCAGCATCCATGTAGTGGCACCATCTTTTTGCGCAGTGGTCAAGCTCTTGTCATCTCCTGCAGGCTTGTCCGCAGGCTTGTCCGAAGCTGCTTCGTTGGGTGGTGTGGCGGACTCCTCGTCGGCCCAGTTGAATTTGCCCGGAGTAAAACTGGCGGCGTTTGCATTTGTGCCATTCGTGTTGGGCTTCTCGGTTGGTTCGGCGGATATGGAAAGCTTTGAGAGCTCCGGCTCGGTGGAGGTTGGCTTGTCGTCCGACATGTCGGCGTCGTGTGGGGTGAGAACCTGTGCGGCCGCTTGTATCGGGTGACTTTCAATTTGAACGAGTGTCCGTGCTGTGATGCGCAAAGCACTCCAAATGAATGCGTGGAGGTGACAGTGGTCTGGCAATCAGATGAAGATAGCGGCGTGGTGGTTGTTAAAGGTTGAAAGTCGAAGATGGATGCTTTCGGATCGTACTTTGTGACCCCTCCTACCTACCATTGAACCTCGAGTGACGGAACGGCGCGGTCTCTCCCGCAGAGCCTCACTCCCCACCAAGCCCAAGCCTTGCGTGGCAGCGAAGTGGGTCCTACCATCATTGCGGTCACGGCGTCCTTCCCCAGCGAACATACAAACATCACATAGCTGGTCATGTGGTGGCACTGAGGCCTCTCGTCAGCGACAGTCGTTTGACGTCTCTTTACACATCATGGCCGACTTAGAAGTAAATCCCCAACTCGGGATCGAGCTGAAAGATGGGTTCAAACCAGTCAATGCGTGGGTGGGAGGTGGAATCGCGTGGCTGGACGACATGCAACAATTCTACCGCGAACGGAGCACGATCGAAAAGGAATACAGCCAGAAGCTGAGTGCCTTGGCCAAAAAGTACTTCGAGAAGAAGGCCAAGAAAAGCAGCAGTCTCAGTGTTGGCGACACTCCTACAATTACACCCGGTTCACTCGAGAGCGCCTCTATGACTACATGGACCGTACAACTCACGACGCTGGAAAACAGAGCTGCCGAGCACGATCGCTTTTCGAACCAACTGGTCTCTTCGCTGGCAGAACCTCTGAAACACCTGGGCTTAAAATACGAGGACTTACGAAAGCAGCATGCCGAGTATGCCAGCAAATTGGAGAAAGAAAGAGACAACAACTATGCGGACTTGAAGAAAGCGAAGAGCAAGTACGACAGCGTCTGTCAAGAAGTGGAGAATCGAAGAAAGAAGACGGAGAGCAGCTTCGACCATGGCAAGGCCAAGGCACAAGCTGCGTTTCAGCAACAGCAGGGCGAGATGCGGAACGCAAAGAACCTGTACTTGATCGCGATCAATGTGACCAACAAGCAGAAGGAACGATATTACCATGAATACGTTCCAGAGCTGATCGATGTAAGCTACCAATTCGCAGGCCGTTCGAGTTGTAACGCATGTACTGACCATGCAAGTCCCTACAAGCTCTGGCAGAAACCAAGACCGCTACTTTAAACAACCTCTGGTCCACGGCGGCTTCGCTGGAGACACAAGTATTGACTCGATCGACGCAGCTGTTGGAACATCTATCGTCGGAAATACCACGCAACAATCCCGTTCTCGACAGCATGATGTTCGTTCGTCACAATGCATCTCCGTGGCAGGATCCACCAGATTTCGCATTCGAACCCTCACCGGTCTGGCTTGACGACGATGTAATGGCCTCCGACCCCATGAGCAAGACCTTCCTCATGAACATATTGGTCAAATCAAGGGCACAAATGGTCGAATTCAAGCGCGAAAGCGACATGAAGCGACGAGAAGTCGACGGAGCGAAGAGAGTGCGGCAGGCGATTCGGGAGGGTAAGGACAAGCGGGATGAAGTCGAAGTGGTGCGGTCCCAATTCGTGCACCAGAACGCTCTCCACGAAGCGGAGAGAAAGAGGATTTCCGCAGAGGTGGAGGTCAGCACTATTTTGGCAGGAGTGGGAGACGTGTCCGTGGGAGCTCGCAACCACACTTTCAAGAACCAAACCTACAAGATCCCCACCAGTTGCGACTTGTGTGGTGACCGATTGTGGGGACTGAATGCAAAGGGCATGAATTGCGAAGAATGTGGTTTCACCTGCCATACGAAATGCGAGCTCAAAGTGCCGGCGGACTGCCCGGGCGAGCTCAATAAAGAACAAAAGAAGTCTGTCAAAGCTCAACGACAAGCTGCTGCGCAGGCTCAAGCTTCCGCACCGCCTGTTGCACAAAATGGCCACCCCCATGGTAATGCTGCGCCAGGCTTACAACGGAGCGACACCATGGGCTCGATGAACACTCTCAGCTCAGGCTACGCCGCTAGCGCCAACCGCAGCGTCTCGGCCATGGCAGC
The DNA here is from genome assembly GCA_000223825.2 of Zymoseptoria passerinii SP63. Taxonomy (NCBI): domain Eukaryota; kingdom Fungi; phylum Ascomycota; class Dothideomycetes; order Mycosphaerellales; family Mycosphaerellaceae; genus Zymoseptoria; species Zymoseptoria passerinii. The sequence continues at coordinate 17,777 of AFIY01000760.1, forward strand.
CAAGTCTTCAATCGACGAAGGCGGCGGCCCGCCATCTGCTGCAGCAGCATCACCTCCGATCAATCGACCGCGCGTGATGGCTCCTCCGCCCTCCCAATACCTCCCCAGTCCCAACGGCGCGGCGGAAGAACAACGCGGCAGAATGCTCTACACCTATCAGGCCAATGGCGATGGCGAGGTCACCGTCAACGAAGGCCAAGCTTTCGTCCTCGTCGAACCGGATGATGGATCAGGATGGATCAAAGTCCGGCCTACCTCTTTTGGCGCCGTTCCCGGTCTGGTGCCGAGTAGCTACGCGGAACTTAGTGCGCCTGCGCCGCCCTCCAAATCACCTATCGACGACCGTCCGACGTCCGTAGCGGCGTCCGCGTCGACGATCAGTTTGGCGGGATCAGATACTCCGAGTACGACTGGCAAGAAGAAGCAGGGACCTGCTGTGGCGCCGAGGAGAGGTGCGAAGAAGGTCAAACATGTGTTGGCGCTGTATACGTATGCAAAGGGAGGGGAAGACGAGACGGATATGGAGGAAGGAGAGAAGATGGTCCTTATTGCGGGCGATCAGGGCGATGGATGGGTGGAGGTAGAGAGTAGAGCCGGCAAGGGAGTTGTGCCGGCAAGTTGGGTTAAGGATGTGTAGCTTGGAGTGGGATCGTGCTTTGCTTATGCGTTTCGGTTCGGGTTGACGATTGGTTATTGGCGAGGCATGTTGGCATGTGTGTGTGTGGCTTGTTCAGACAGTTTGTGCATAGCGGCAGTTTATAAGATGTGAAAGCGTGCTAGGTTCATTGTCATGAAGATACAAAAGCGAACCAACAACAGATATTCAGCACGTTACTACTGCATCAACAATGCGATGAACCTCCCGCCTCCCGCAGGTTGAGGAAGTGCGTGCGTCTGCTGTACAACCAACAAGTAGACAAGTGTAGACTTTTGGTACGTAGCACAAGTCCACTCCACATCTGGACAGCACATCCCGGGTCGAGCACATAGTAGGTAGTCGCATGCAATATCGTCCAGCCATCTTGAATCCCACAGTCCACTCAATCCTCTCCGCTGTAGCTTGTAACATCGATACGACCAGGCTTTGCGATCTGCTAAGACAGCTCCTTGTTCATATGGTGTCTTTCTTCGCCTATCTCACATTCATCTCGACGGAAGCGGCGGACCACTGGTCCTGACTCCCCGGGTCCCGGTCGGGCGTGCGCGAGATCCAGTCACCAGTGACCATCTGCATGTCATCGCACGAATTAAGCGCCGTGACGATGTTGGTGGCATGCGCATCGGTGCGGCTAAGAGCCTAAGACTCATCAGGGCCCGGCACGCAGGGCTCTGGAAGCCGACGATCAACCTTGACCGGCGGAACGCGGGCGGCGAATGATCTGAAACGGTGAGCCCGTTGGTCCCTAAGGTGGAGATGTTTTTAATGAACGAGGATGATGATGACCTGCCCTGGTAGTCGCGTGTCTCTCACGCGGTGCTCGGGGTGTTGGTATCCACTGCCTGGGAATGATTGTTCAATGAGTGTGTACGTCCCATTTGAAAGAGCATGAACCCAACGTGATGATTGGATGCATGCAATGACGCTTCGCAGAAGCGAGGATCATGGCGATGGATAGATTGGCAGTGATTGGATCCGGGGCGGATGCACTAAGGCGGACTGACTCCCCTGTTCGTGCATGTGCAAAGTCGGAAGTGGACGTCAAGTGGAAGTGAAAGGGAGACGCACGAAGGGTCTGTGGTCCCGTCGTCTCTACGGGTGGTCTGTGTGTCGCTTTGACGCTTGTCTCGCTCTTGCTTGCTTGCCTGGGAACCAGCATCCCGGCCGGACCGTCGGGTTTTTGTGTCCATCTCTCCAACCTCAACCTCACCGCCATCCATCCTTCCTTCTCCCCTTCGACATCCAGTCCTTTGCTGCTCGTCGTCCCTCCGTTGCACTTCAATTTGCATCCATTTCGTCGCATTCCACCACCATCCCTCCGCCGCCGCGCTGCCGCCGCCTTTGTTACGACGCTCGACGCTCGACCGCGCCCCTGATTCGATTCCTCTGCCACCTTCGATCTACCCGTCGCCGACTACGACGGCAAAGTCCTCTCACGTCTCGCCAGACATCGCGTGTCGAGCACGCCTGCTTGCGGAATTGCATATCAGAAAAAGATCTGTGCTGCGCCCGTGTCTTGTCACGCTTCGACTCTTTAACGACCACATACCATAATACTCTGCACCTCGCATCATCAACGCGACCTCACTCCATACAGCACACCGACGACGAAACTTAGCTATCATACACTCGGCAACGGACACACCATCAATCGGAGCCAATTTGCGACACGAGTAGAACTCATTGTTGCTGCGACTGGCCTCTCCGACGTTCAAAGACGCCTACTATTCTGTAATCTTGTAATTTTCACGACCGTCCTTTGTTCGACCGGCTTAATTTTGCAGCCCGACGAAAGACACCGATACGGACTACACCCGCATAATCTGCTTCTCCTGAGACTCCTGCCAGTCTCATCGGTTGCGATTCTTGCTGCATCACTTTTTGCTTATTCTGCCGACGCATTTCACGAGATCAGCACTTCACGCATTTCAAGATCCAACGGCCTGAACATCATGAGCATTGGCACTGGCGGTCTTGCTCAAATGACTTACAACAATACCAACTCTTCCGGCAACGGCTTCTCCTCCAACGCCATTGGCCTCCCGGGTTCTGGCTTTGCTGGACGCGGTCCACGCCTCAACCCTAAGAGACTGAGTGTGGCCCTTCCACCCAAGGTCGCTCCAATCAACGAGAACTCTGTTGATAATCCGACTCCTCGCACGAGCCGCTCTCACCTGCTTGCAGGTCTGCGCACCCAGCCGAAGACTCCAGTAGTCCCGGCTTCCGCTCCTTACCATCAGTCCCAGCACTTCGCCTCCGACATCTCCTCTTCCCAGTGGGCAGATCAGATCTATGGAGGCAGCAACCGCGGCCAAGGCGTCCCTCACAGTGCCACTGGTGCTGGTTTCGACTTATCCAGTCAGTACGCCATGAACGCGGCACGTCAGATGTATGCCCTTCCTGAACAGGTCCTCGCGCCTCCCTCCGTCTACGAGCAGGAAGAGATGGATCCCAGTGTACTACAGCAGATGCAGATGCACAGCATGTTTCTTGCTCAGCGCCAGCAACAATTGCAGCAGCAGCTCGCAAACATTACCGCGGCCACCCAGACTATGGGTCTGAATGGTAACGGCAACGGCAACAACCAGCGTGCCTCTTACCATCAGCATCAGGGTTCGATGGGCTCCCAGAACTACTATCCTCGGCAGCAGCAGACGCAGGCCCCGATCGAGGTCCCTGGTCAGCCTGGAGTTTATCTGGTCTACAACCCTGCCATTCAAGGATATTCCTACGCTTTCGATCGAAACATCCAGCAAGCTCAACAGAACTTCTCTCCGGTCCAGCAGACACAACCCCAACAGCAGATGCTGAACGCCTTTGCACCAGCTCGTTATGGATCTCCGAATGGCGCATCACCACCAGCTACTGAACGTTCCACACCAATCAATGGCCGCTCCTTCACGCCACCAAAGAACGCTGGCACTCCACCGACTACGCTCGAGCACGTTGAGCCTTTGCCGCCACCATCTGCAACTGCGTTCCGCCGCGGTCACAAGAAGGCGTCTTCCCTTGCCATCAACCCGCATTCAATTGTCAGCGATGGACCCAAGACTTCTTCCAACGCCGTCTTCGGCTCTCAACGTTCCGTCTTTCCACCGACTCCGATGACGGGTACTTTTGGTCCTGGAGCAGCTCGCGCTGGAGAACATCCCATCCGCCAGCCACGAGGCCCACCACCGCTTGAAGAGCTCACTGCTGCTCCCACCAGTCAGATCGAAGGCAGCAAGAACTTTGCGACACGCCAACGCCGTCGTGCTCTCGACAATTTGATGAAGGCTGGTGGCGCTCGCCGTGGTGCATCCTGCTCGTCTGGCGGTAGTCCCACCAGCGAGCGCAATGACGCCGCGTCTTTCGGTAGCAACGGCGGCCGCAAGATGAGCCCGATCGGATCGGAGATGAAGGAGAAGCGCGGCAGCCAGGGTTCCGCGGATGGCTACTTTGCTTTGAACTCGGCGTCTAGCAGCGAGAATGATGACTGGAAGCAACCACCGACTCCGGCGACGCCTTCTGCGCGTGGTGATGGAGACCGCAAGAAGATGATGTTGGGTGTGTTCAATGCTGCGGAGAAAAGAAAGACCTATGTCTGATGGATTGGCGGAATGGCAATACGGATGATGCATATCCTTACTCTCTGGTTGGAAACGGTTGGAGATGATAAGAACTGGATTTTGCTCGGCGAGAGATGCATTGGGAAGGCAATGCATGGGAGGGAGGGATTACATTGGGTGGATCAAAATGAAATCGAGTACGACTCCACCACGGCACTCCGCTGCGCGGCGTGTGCAGCTGGGGTTCGATGTTTTATTCTGTGCATAGTTACAAATGGTTGAACCACAACACTATCTTACTGGAGAAAAGGAATGGAAAGGCGCACGCTATTCGGAGGAATTGGAGAAATTTGGAGTCTGACAGCGGACTGAGAAGGATGCACTTTACGGCCGATTATGAAGACTACTATTACACACCTTCGCTTATTGCCTTGATCTCTTCTTCGTCCTTTCCCTTCTTCGTTTCTCGACCTCGTCTGCCTCATATAGAGGCTGGCTTCGGATGCGACCCTGATCCTTCCCGTCGAGATCTTGCTGTAAGCCTGTAACTTGACAGAGGTGAGTGCTGGCACACATCGCCATATCTTCCCTTCATCTGCGTCTCCCGTATTCTTCGCTGGTCAAGACTCTCGCAGAAAGAAGCCCTTCCTGTGCCTTTTTCTCGTCGACTTCCAAACGCCGATTAATGTATTTGAATGCGGCGAGCCCGATGACAGAAGCTGTTCGCTTGTTCGCTCGCTCGTTGGAAGAAAGGAAGATCTCACTTTTGTGTCCGCCATCCTCTCTCTTCACTGCTGGATCGACCATATATTCCACTTGTGTATACATCGCAAGACCGTAGCGGTGAACGCCGTCTTTTTGAAGTTCAGCTCCAGGACCGTGGTTGCGTACCAGATCATGTGTTCTTTGGGGATCAGAAAGGAGCTCTCTATAGGCGAATGAGAGGGACGGCGGAAGGGTGTTCGAAGCTGTACAGATGAGAAGAAGGAGAAGATACTAGATGATCAAAGTCGACCTCCATTTGCATCATCGATAAGCATGAAATAAATGTGATGTCTGTCTGACTTGGAGCGTCGCTTCGTACAAGCTCCCTCAACGACGTAACGCGCGGATGCATGAAGAGTCAGTCCTTGAAGAGGACTGACCCAGAAGCTTTTCTCTCGAAAAACCCGCCCTGATCTTGTCCAGTCGCCGGCACCTTCTGGCCACGGATCGTGGACAGTCATTGTACACCTCTCCCGGCGATTACCACCATATACGCATCCGCAGTTTGCATTGATACCAACTCGTGACTGTCGTCCTGGCCTCTGCAGTCTGTTTGAACCGGGGTGCCGCGGTGAATCGTGATACCACGACCAAGAGGACTTTCGTACCAGATGCCCACCGCCAACACCGGCGTCGACCTCGCATTTCCGTGCCGAAATTTCCGGTGCCGTTTTTGGTCCGACGAAGTTGCGTTAGCAATTGCTTGCTAGGTCGATTCATATGAGGGAGACAAGGAAGGGAAGTAGTCCGAAGCGGCCGAAAGAGCAAAGCAAGATTGTGAGCAAGCCTCCAGGTAAGGATCACATGGCGACGAGTGCGAACCTGACGCAGATTTATTACGGAGGGTCTGGAGAGAGCTCGAGGCCAAACGCGAAATACAGCTCATGGCCGTTCATTGTCGTCGATGCGATCGCTGGAGAGCGTCAACAGCTGATCGGCAGCGGGCGTTCGACGAAGCAAAGCACAATGGAAGAACATCTTCGCAGATGAACGGCTGCACTGCCGAAGATTAACCTGAGCCAGATCAATAGAGAGAGAAACAAGTTACGCATGCTAGTGAACAGGACTAGGGATATACTCTTTTCGCCGACTCTGCCACATGGCCATCGGAATCCGTCCATCCTCCCTTTTCCTCCATCGCACAGAGGAGCACGATATCATACTCCGCCGACGTCTCTTACGCCCTGCCTGTGCTCTAATCCCACCGTGCCTAACTTCGTGAGAATCTTCAAATCGCCTCCCTCAGTCATCCTCCATCGCACAAGCAATGGAAACAACAAATCTGCTCGCAGCGCTAAATAATGCCATGGGCAAAGAAAACAGAACAAGGCGTCTTCCTTGCGCCCCGTAAAACGCCTCATTCCGGTTCGGTATACATGAACTCCCTTCCCTGCGACCTCCGTCCCTTCTCGTCCGATCCCATCGGAGCGATTTTGTGTATTTGTGTATTTGAGTGGGAGTTGGGTGACAGAAATAGTTCGCGCCGGCGACTACTTCGTCGACGGAGATTCCGTACTGGGCACAGCTCATTCTCGTCCTGGGCGTGCTCGGATCCGCGGCCTCGTCAATTGTGAACCATCGCCCACCATCGAAGATCGCCGTACAAGTCACGGCTGATTATATCAGGCCGCACATGCGCAGGTTCTCCTGAATGATGATGTCGTTCACTGCTGCCATAACGAATCGTATTTGCATCGTGTCGGTCGCGCATGTAAAGTGGGTGTAGATCTGCTTCGTGGGGTGTTGATTGAGTCTGAAGAGTCATTAGCATCTTTGATTGCAGCAGTCGATGGCAGGAAAACTTACGATACGAATCGGTTCAAGATGTAGTCGCAGGCTGCGCCATAATCCTGCCCGCCTTCGTAGTCTGGGAAGTAGTTCTTCATTGGAGATACGGGTAGCTTCTCCTTGAATCGATCGATCTTGTTCAGGAAAAGAATGATGCTGGTCTTGGTGAACCACCGGCTGTTGCAGATGGAGTCGAACAGCGTCAGTGCTTCCTGCATCCGGTTGACAGTCTCGTCCTCGAACAAAAGTTGATCGTATTCGGAGATGGCGACCAGAAAAAGAATCGTTGTGACATTTTCAAAGCAGTGTATCCACTTCTTCCGCTCGGATCTTTGGCCACCAACGTCGAACATGCGATATGTCAAATCTCCGATGATGAATGTCGTTTCCGTAATGCCAGTGGTTTTGACACGGGAGCGCAGGACGTCGGCGTCGGAAGGAATGTATGTGGGCGAGGCAATGGTGTCGATCGAGTCAAAGTAGTATTTTGCGCTGTCGTTGAGCTGGTATTCCCGACTTCGCTGGAAAGCAGCCTGGACGCCAGCGTCTGACCACAGTGTCTTGATGGCTTGGCCGACCTCGGGTGGTAGGACGTCGCCTTCGATTTGCGCTGGTTGCATGAATATGGTCTGGACGTGATACTCGGCTCGCTGATCATCCAATGGCAATTCTAAACTCTCCATGGCCTCTAGTATGACGCGCATGGATTGCACAGTATTGGAGAAGATGATCTCGCGGAAGCTCTCTCGCTCGTCCCGCGAGTATCCACCCTCGTGGATGAGCTTCATCTGTTTGAGTATTGTTGACTTGCCGGATTCTCCAGCACCCAATAGCAGCATCTTGATCTCATTTCGTAGGTTCATCTTGTCCCTCTTCAGCTGATTCTCAATCTCTTCATTGCGTTGCTTGCCCTCCTTGGACTCTGAACTCTGACCGCAACCCATCTTGATGTGTGGTCACGCAACGATGCGCGCAGTAGACCGGGGGCTTCGCGTGTGATGTATTTCGCGGACGAGGTGGGATGTCTCCAGGCGCAGAAGAGACGGTATCGGCGTGTGATGTGGCGTAGGCGGAGGAGTGAGCGAAGGGCCTACTGTATTCACGTCAGCAATGATGTTCTTCACCTGCGCGAGGTCTGCTCGTAGCTCGCATGAAGATTGCGGCTTGGTGACATCGCGTGACAATGGCAGGTCCTAGTTTTCCGGCCTTCGCAATGTTCGATGCGGCTACCGTTCCAGAGCGTGGACCGTTGCGACAGACCGTCGAAGAAGCGACCCGGCGACGACAGCGGTGGCAGCATGGCATGGCCGCATCCATCAGGGACTCAGTATTGTGAGACTCACCTGGATAGTCCACGACGCGGTGTCAAGCTGGCCCGTTGGTGCACGGCCGCAATTCGTTGGGGTTTCCAGGTAGAAGATGCGGCGGTCCGGAGCTCCTGTACGAGGTCGTCGAGACTGAGAGCGGTGAGCGGGACAAGCGGCGAGGGGAGCGAGGTAGAACGACAGCGAGTCGAAGGAGCGGCGAGGCACGGTGCAGTGCCGCTGGACGTGAATGGCGACGCGGATGGTCCAGAGGCGGGCGTGAGAAAGGTGAGGTTGGAGGAGCGAGGCAAGGAGAAGTACGGCTTGGTGTCGCGCACAGTAACTTCGGTAGCTGAACTGGGTGGAGAAGGAGACCGATCGGCGTAACCGTCCGCTATCGTGCTGTGGCCAATGGGTGACGACTAGCGGGCTGGGGTTGGAAAGTGATGTTTGACCGGCGTTTTCTGTTGCTTCGATTGCAATCAACCACTGGAGAGAAAGAGCCGTGAACAGACGTGACGACTCGCCGATGGATGGCTGGGCGGGAAGAGACAGGAAGGAACAGGAAGAGGAAAAGGAGGAAGGGACGTGGTGCGAGGCGAGTGTGTGTGTGTGTGTGTGTGGGGGGTGGAGGAAGCGGAGCGTTGTGCGATGGGGATGGGGGGCTGGCCGGTTCGGTAGAGGGACAAGAGGCAAGGTTGTTTCCTCCTCGCCCAGCATTCGTGGTATTCGCGCGAAATGTCTGGCTACTCGAATAGATATATATGCTCAAAATGATGACGGGACAGCAGCAATCGTCCGAGGCGCGGTAGGACTAATTAGAACTAACTAGTCGGCACGTCTTCACCCGCGAGTTGATACTCTCCTACTCCCACTCTCAACTCTCACTCGCACACTTTCACTGTCTCGTCGTCCGACTCTTCCCAGTTACCACCGACAACGGAGAAGCAGAAACTAGTAGGGCTGCTCACCGATCGAGTCTGCCAATCCTCGTCCCATCATCACAGGAGCTCCTGATTGAGCTGCGGGTGCGACAAGACCGCTCACACCAACCCTGGCCTGGTGCTGCTTCCCGACCGCCCCATCCCAGCCTTTCAATGATTTGATGCCACTTTTGCTCCAACCGAGCGATTGCACCACCATCTCCTCACTATTGCCGCCGTCGCCGCCGCCTACCTCGTCGATCATCTACGCCAGATCCGCCGCCACAGGCGCAGAGGCGCATACACTGGAGTCGTCCACGTAGATCTGAGGGATTACACATCACGGACGTGGAGACGTTTGGGGACGTTCACTCTTCCTACCGGGACGGCCTCCCGACTGTACCATCCAAATCCTCGCCAAGTCGGCCAAAAATACGTGCCGAGAACAAAGATCGACGAACCAAACATCACATGCACCGAATCCCCACATGCATACGCAAGTACATCTACAATCATCACAGACTGAGACAGAGACGCCAGCCTCGTCCAGTCCTTCGGGACGTCTTATTGCGGTGACACGCAGTTGGTCCCACGCTCGCTTGGCTTCGTGTGTGTCGCCATCAAGTTCCAGTCGAAACATGATCGTGAGGAGCTGTCTTGTCGGGTAGATTTGTGACGTTTCCGATCGACCCTCCAAAAATAGAGAGATGCCGTCGATGGTCGGTTTGGTCCGTCTCGACTCCACGATCCTTCTGACCATCGACGAAAACACTTTCCGAGGATACATGGTCATGACCGCTAGTCCATGCTCTTCAACGTCGGAGTATCGGATAGAGAAACCTGGCAACCGAGAAGCTGCCGTAGTCGATCATTCTCGTCCCCAAACTCATTCGCACTACACTATTGAATCGACCATCAAACGTCAAGTCAGCGCTTGTCAAGCAAAACCCAAATAGTGATCCTAACGCAGGGTCAATCGACTTTACCAAGGATACTTGGTCTTCTTGCCTTGGTCGCAGCCTGGAGGTGCTCAACTTCTCAGGGAAACCTTGCCTTCTCCAAAAAGACAATCTTGTGCCACTGGCCCACTGGCCGACTGTGGACCAGTCGGCAGGAACATTGGTCTTCGGTGACCTCACAGGCATATCGAGTTATCGACTGCATCCGTGCGACTGCCGAGCAACAGGGATATTCCAAGGCAGTCCCGATTCGGTATCGAGGTTCGGAAATGTGATGAACACTCACGATGTACGAAGCTAGTTGGGAACAGAGAATTGTTTTGCGTCTAAAAAGTTTGATTTGGCGTTCTGAGTTCTGACATTGTAGAATAAAGATGACAGCCTCGACCTGCGGACGTCCTCTTCCTCCCATTGCCTTTTTCCTTTCCTCCTTTCACCCGGATTCCAGTTCTGATAAAGATGAAAAATGTACAAGAAAGAACGAGACTGGGGTATCGACAAGCAAGACCTCTCTTGATAGATGATGAGGCCACCAAAACGATGAATACGAGTAGATTGTTGTCCACATCCCGATCGTGGCCGAGGCTTGGGATGAGGATGATACGATGCGATACGACGCCGGTGTGGCGTGTGAAATGAAGCGCTCAAGTGCAGCAGATTTGACGATTTCCAAGAAGATCCGGAATATACTCCACGAGCGAGCGAGATAAGACGATGGAAATGTTGGAAATGAAGCGAATGTGGTCGTAGACGGCGTGGGGTAGTTCGTTGGTCGATTTTACGCCATCATCGGATTGATGAGTCGAGTCGTTCGTCGCTCAGCCATCAACTGACGGCGATCAGACTGTCCATACGGACCTAATGCTGTACCAGTCGTCGGAGGTCCTTGTTGTCCCTGCTGTCGATACTGCGACCGCATGGCATATAACGCATGACGTTCGCAATATACCCTTGACTGGATCTCGAAGTAGTCGTCAACCAGTATCTGGCGACAGTCGCTACACGTGAAGCATCTCGGATGATATTTGTGATCCGTCGTGCCGTAGCGAGTCGAGCTCGTGGTCTCGAGGTACTGGCCTTCGATGCCACGATTACAGCCGTGGCAGAGAGAACCGTTCTGTTCGTGATAGTGATGTTCGCAGTAAGGCTCGTTGTTGATGACGTAGAAGTCGGCGGTGACGAAGGGTTCTCGACAAGAGCGGCATACGAAGCATGCTTTGTGCCAGCGGCCTGTGAGACGGCCGTCGGCGGCCTTGACCGATTTGCCTTCGATCATTTGGCCGCAGCCGCGACAATTCGGTTTCCTTGTTTTGGGACGAGATGGCTGTTGGCCTGTTGTGTGGGTTGGTGCGGGTGTTGGAGTTCGCGAGATGGAGTCGTCGAAGGTGCCGAACTCTGGACTGGGGCCAAGGGCAGGCGACGGCTCGCCTGTGCTGTTTGGGGATGATGGTGTTAGATGCGGACGCAATGGAGCTTTGGTCGTCTCCAAGGGCTGGAAGCGCTCGTGGGTTGATGACGGCAGCAAGCTTGGATCCATTGGAGACTCCAAAGAAGGGTCCGAAGGTCCTGCGGTCCGTGGAGGCGAAGCTCTCGGTTGTACTTCCTTCGCAGGCACATCCCTCGGGGGAGAGTTCTTCGGAGATCTCGGCCTCGCAGGCATTTCTGCTCGCAAACCTGGCTTAATGGGATTGCGAACTTTTAGCCCGCTGACATGCATATTTTCATCGTCGGCAAATTCGGGAAGATCGAAGCTGTGTGGAGAGAATGCGCCCATACTGCTCGCCGCGGAGCTCAGTGGACTTGCAACACTGCTGCCGCTGTGTTGTGTAGATGTAGCGGATGATCCAGATTCCGAGGGAGTGTGAGATTTGTAAGTTCTGGTCTCCTGCGTCGCTTTGGGCACTGGCGGAGGTTCTTCGACCCGGAGATCCGTCTGCTCGCCCATCTGACTGGCGTCTCTCGGAGATGAAAGTTCAATTCGGGGCATGGAAGACTCCGGAAGGACATTAACCGCCAGCGACTCCTTCCGTTTGGGAAATCTCAGCGGTGCCTCACCTTGTATCGCAGGCACCGTTCCGATTGGACTTTGCTCGTTTGCAGACTCGTCGTATAGCTCTTCTGGGACGTCCTCGAGAATGTTTTGCTCCGTTGCTTCAGCCACAGGGTCATCAAAGGACAATGGCTCCGTACTCATCTGGTCCAAAACTTCGGGTGAAAGCGCATCTTCCGACGTCCTGGCTGGTCGCGGCGGAGGTGTTTTCTTTTCAGTGGAAGACGGTCTTTCCAGAGGTTTTGTGCTCTCCGATGATACATCATCTGACGGTTGCGGTGGAGTAGGTAGTCGTTTCTCGGTCTCTGTCCCGCTTGCTTTTGAACTGTCTGATCCCTGCCGGCGAACTGCATCAAACGGCCCACTTCTCAGTGAGTTCAGCTTCTGCAACACATTCTCTCCACCTTGAAACCCTGGACTTCTTGGTTGCAAGTCGTACGGTGATGGCTCCAAGTTTTGACATTGGTCCATGCGTGACGCCGACCGAGACGGTGCTCGATCTCCTCCAGCTGGTGTGATGCGCCCGCTGCTGGGAGAGGATCGTCCAGTCGGCGTGGGAGCAGAAGTGGGGAAGGGAGGGAAGGCACAATCAAGATTTGATGAGTATGGCGGGGTCGGGCTCGGTGGTCGACTGTCGTACTGGCTGGGCACATGTGTGGTTGCGCTACGGACAGGGACAGGCCTGTCTCCTGCTCTGCTCTCCACCCGAGCACTCATGGGTGTCGAGATCATAGGAGCACTGATCCCACCCAACCTATTCGCAGCTTCCGCATTGATGTTCAAAGGTGGTAGTCGAGCTTGTTTCCTCGAAGTTGTGGTCGAAGTCGGTGGAGTGATTTCGGTATGTGGCATGGGCGGGTGAACGATTGTGGGCGCTCGACCGCTTATGCTCAGCTTTCTCAGCTTCAAGCTGCTCATGCTGAACGTCCTGCTTTTCGTCCGAGTGGGAAGAGGTGATGAGGGCACATCTGAACTGCAAATGTGATCGGCCATGGCCGCTATTGCGATTTCCGTACCGCAGCCTGAGCATGTAATGGCCGGTAAAATGCTGACCGGTCGGTCGCCGTTCGGTCCAACAGCCAGAGCCATGATTGCGAGAAACCTGTTGTCCTGTCGTGTATTCGTCTGTTGTATCCCACTATCGCATTGCTCCTCGACGTTCGTCCAGCTTCCACCTTGAGCTCGCCTCCCACGCGTTTCGAATATTCCACTTTTTGGCCTTCCTCTTCAAGCTGACAATCTCGAAGGGCGTCGAATGAAAAATCCCGACAGCTTCTCCCTAAGATCGAGCAAAGTATTCACGACTTCAGGCGATGTTGATGTAGGACAAACACTCCAGCCAAACTGCAGATCAACGCAACGCGACGTTGGATAGGCAAGATTCATTCACATGAGAACAGGAGCAAGCCAGCGAAACGCTAAATGAAGGTTGGGGGAACGGGAGACCAAGCGCGTAGGACACGAATGGCTAAGGCGCGACCCAGAACAGGCTAAGGAGGGGAGAAGCGATGATGTTCCTCAGGGTTGTAGCGGAGGCGTCGGTGAGAGTGGAGGTCTTCCTAGGGCCACGGCCGTTGGTCAGAATGGTTGTTCCGCCGCGCTTGTCGAAATTAATTGAAGCTTGGGTGAGGTCGCAACTTGCAAGGGGGGTCGCGTGCGGTGGGGTTTCTCGAGAATGGAGGACTGACATTTCTCATGCACACTGCTGAGCTCGTCGTAGGCGCAGTCCATTCCTCGTTGGGTGGACAGTATCACTGCGCGACCAGTGTCTTGCATTCTTCAAAAGACCCGACATCCCCTGTGTCGGTCGTGTGGCGGAAGGTCTCGAATGTCATGTCATGCCACAGTGTACTTGCCGACTTGAGCCTACTGGACGATTGCGACCCTGTGGGTGAGAATGACCCACCGCCGTCTCATCAGCACGAGCCGCTTCATCAGGCTTGTCATTCCGATGTTCATTCGCTCGTGGAGATTTTTCGAAGTTCCTCATCACGGCACGACAGGGCTGGGATCCGTACGTGGTCCGACCGTTGTGACCGACCGCAATCCGCCCAATCACTTCTCGATACCCCTACTACTTCACCTCCTCTCCAATTGGATTGTCATTGAGCGACCATTGCCTCATTGAGCAGGCCGAATACTACGCGCTGCGAGTCTGTATTGTTTGTGCAATAAACACACGCAAAGAGCTGACTCGAGTGCAGCCCTACAGAACGATCGGAATAGCACTAGTGAAATGAACATCGCCACTGCGCTGCTTCTGCATTTCCATCTGGAGTCAGCGGCTTCGAGATGAAGTAACGAAGTTGTCATCTACCTTCGGGCAACGTGTTCAAATGCCCGTCCCTGGAGTGACCTGGACGATCGGGCAGCCTGTCGGTATCGAATCGACCTAATTCAGTACCCTGCACGACACTGTTACCCGTACCAAGAGTCAAGAACCACAAACAGATAAATGAGAGCGCGGGTCTCGACTCTTGACGGCCAAGAATTCCAAAACCCACCATGAACGCTGTCTGTGCTCTGTCAGAACTCTGGAAAGACCATCTGGTTGTCCGCACTTCTCCAGTCACGTTGTTCGGTCAGGCATGTCATGCTCTCTTGCATGGGCATGGTGATGCTCCTGCTCCGCTTCGCATACTGTACACGATCCAGCATCCAAACTTTGTCATGATTTGAGCTGGCAACATGTTGGTGGTCGTCAGGTCATCACTGATCAGCTGATCGCTGCGTGAGGCGTAGGCATGGGCCACCAACGCCTCTCGCGGCCAGACGGGTCTCTCGACTATTTCGCATCGCAGCTCGAACATCTCCAATGTAATGTCCACCATATATTCTCCAATATGCATGAGGAAGAAGGAGGACATCTTGTCGTCGACAAGTCCAGCATTAAGAAACAGCTACCTTTCAAACGCCACCCAATTGACCTATACCGGCACCCCTCAGTCGCTCTCATCCGAGCCTCTGATGAACAACCTGACCGTCCAACGAACCACAATTTTGAACCTCGCACTCGTCGCCTTCGTTTTCCTCGCTCCCCTCACGTCCGCACTCAATTACGATCGAAGTTGGTGCTGAGGCGCCGATGCATCCGCCGTTGAAAGTACTGCGTAACGCTCTTAATCGACCACCTGCGTTCCCTCCTACCCGTAAAACACAAAAGGTTGAACTTGACACTTCATATTTTCCTGAACTGCAGGTCGAACACGCCGACGGAACCTGTTGCGTTAAAACGGGTTCGCAATGGGATGGTATGAACTCCATCTGGCGAGTATCTTAAAAGGGTGCAAGACTGTGTCCGAGGTCTCGCACCGCGTTGAAATCTTTCCTTTATCCGGGCTGATGGCTGACTTGTATCTTCGCCGCGTTTAGTGAGCGACACAGCGGGATACGCGAGGTCGACGGACATTGCTAGACGGAAGGCAGAGGCTCCCTCTCCTCTACGGGAGAATGGTCTCGACACGCCAGGGCACTCGAAGATCGGAGCTGGATATTGTCTGTCTGAGAGGCGTACCAATCAAGTGCAATACAACGCCCAGTTCCATCTCCTCGACCATCCACTCACGATTCTCGCGATTCGGTCCCGAAGACTGCGGATAGAGTGCAAGTCGACACTTTGAAATTGCTTGTCATAGGCATGTATGGACGTCGCGGTATCGTTGACTCTTTGCATCAAATCGCACTGTGGGCCTTTGCTTTCAACCCCGCTTCTGCTGAGAGTTGAGAACCCTCGCCAACCCTCGCAATGCGTTCATCTGATCCAGCGACTTGCCACTCGCGGCTCGCTGTTTCTCCCGCTCTTCCAGAGCATCCGCCGCGTCCTTGAGTGACTTCTCTGCCACCCTATCGGCCGTGTCCCGAGTCGTACTAAGGGCGTGGACGCCGTGTGCAAACATGTCCACGGTGAATTCAAGATCACCGGAGATCTTCTGGAGGCGTTCCTGTATTGACTCGGGTTCGGTGGAAAAGTCGGTCGTGGTGGTCAGCTGCTCGAATATCGCTCGTTGTGGACTGTCCAACAGATCCGGCCGCAGGGGTGAGAGGCCGCCTTCCTCTGTTGAATCGACATCGCCCGGTCGTAACGTGATCGATGCCGCTGACTGGACGACTTCGTCCCATTCGGCTCTTTCACGTTTCAGTCTGCGCAAATGAATTAGTGTAAGCCAGCAGAACCACGTGAAATGGCAAGTCATACCTTTCGAGTTCCCGTTCCAACTCTTCTGCTTTGGCTGCATTGGCAATGTTCCGAGGATTCGCTTTCTTCCTCAACGGAATCTGTGGCGGCACCGCTTCGTCTCTTGAGAACCAGTCGCTCAACAGCCCATTCGAGGCCAGATCGAGGGAGAGCTCCTCTTGTACGACACGAGCTACCTTCAAGTTAGTCGTCGCGCCCTTGAACTTATCAACACGCTGCACATACCTGCTTGAAGAGCTTGGAATTCTAGACTCGCAGCAGGTGTGCTCTCTCTCGGCGGATCCGGTTTTGCGGGCAAGGCCCGAATGCCACACCAACCAAGCAGACATCGCATGCGTCTTGGTTCGGTGAGCTCGGCTGAAATGTGCTTGAAGAACTCCTGTGTAGGAACTTCTGAATGAGGCAGTGCTATATCAGGGTCGCACGCGTCAGCCGGGTATTCTGATTTGACAGAGGTCTCACCGGGATCCGATATTCCACTTCTTGGAAGAGAGGTGCCAGCAACAGATGGTGCAACGTGTTGCGACAAGCTGTGTGGCGCCTCTGCATCTAAGGCTGTCGAACGCGGGATCACGTCCGAGGGATCCATATCACACTCACCATGGCCTCTGCCTTCATCGATCACACTACTAGCTCTCTTCCCTCGCAACCCAGCACTGCTTCGCCGATGGTTATCTGCGCTTGCCTTTCTCATCTCCCGGTTCCTTCTGATGATTGGGGTGTCGGCGAATGGCAGAGCAATAGTCATGGGCTTCTCGACTTCTGCTGCAGTTTTACCAGCATCTTGTCTTCGCTGCTTGCCCACAGTCACAGGCTGAGCACGAGCAGGGCTGGGAGACCGATCCGTGTTCGCATGAGATTTGGCGTGGGAGTGCCGTTGCGGGGACGTCTCGGCGGGCGCATCGTTAGATAGTCGTTTGCTGTGTCGTGTGGCCTTCTTGGGTACATCTCTTTCGGGTGTCGTTGGATCGAATTGACGTCGCTTTTTCTTCTGTGTCGTTTGCGGTGCTTGATGCTCGACGGGAACCGGGGGAGGTAGCATTGGGCCTGGCATGGCTTTGACTGGTGATCCTACTGGAACGGTAACAGCTGCAGTTATGTCTTCTGGTTGTTTGCGACCCTTTGCCCGCGCGCCCGCTTTCTTTTTCGTGAAGCTGAAGCCGTCTGCTTCCTCATCGTACACTGTTCAAAGTCCATTAGTCAAAGTCGCCACCGGCAAGACCCTCATGTGTGAGCTCACCTGCTTTCTTCCTGCTGTTGATCGTCCTACTCTCCCCGTCCTGCTGCTTGGTCCCCACTGTGCTCGTCATTCCGCCATTGGCCTTGCTCTTCTTCGCTGGCGGCTCATTGTCTCCATCTCCTTCTTGCGACAGGCGCGCACTGCGTCGCTTCGGCGCACCTCCTCCGTTCATGCCCAATGGTTCGAGCGGCGATCGTGTCAACGCGATTGACATGTCCAGGTGGGTCGACGGTGGTTTGGTGGAAGTCGCAGAATCTGGGTCGCGTGCAACGATCCCGGCACTCGGTGCGCAAGGCTAGCGCATGCACGCAGCTGTTGAAGATTGGGTTCCCAACTTCGTGCTGTCGCGTGTACGGCACAGGCGGCGCGTCGTAGTGATGTGTGGGCGATTGCGCGTGAGGTGGGAAACTGATGAACTAAGATAGGTCGAGGTGGTAAACAAGCCGGAAGCCGAAGATGGCCCGTGCTTACACGACCACATTATCATGACATGTGTTGAACGAGGCATGGATCTAACAGAACGATTTGATAGACATGTGTTTTGCTACATAATGAAGTCCCTACGCGTTAACGTTGCAGTGGTGTATCTTATCGGTCGTATTCGCCGCATGTTCCACCACATCTTCCATGCAGACCTTTATCGAACCTCTCTTGACAACTCCTGCTCAGCTTTGCACTCCGGAGATGCAGATCCGTCCACCGGCCTTGCTCTCATCACCAGTCCATCCGAACAACATCGTAACCCTGCTGAAGAGTAGACGATCCGACAAATACTTGATCTCGTCCTGGCCCAGCCTTAGAAGGTCCTCCGGTCCTCGGCCGAGTAGGTCTCTCCAAGCCTCATCAGAGAACAGCAACTTTCCACCGGCAATGGTCGCCGTCTCATCGATGACTTGCCCCACGATACGCGGACTCAGCCGCAGAATCACCTCATTTCCGCAGCCCTTGCAGATGGCGGACATGGCGTTGGCGTACATCGGGATACTGCAACATTCGGCCGAAAGAAGCATGTTCCGTCTCCAGCATTCGAGTAACTTCATCTCCACGATCAATAGACTGAGGTAGCCCTGGAATACCTCGCCAGATGCGCATCGGGCGAATTCGTCCAGGTCAGCGATGGTGAACAGGCAGCGGACGGATCCTGTCCTGACAAGCTCCGGTTCGAATACGTCTTCTGGGAAGGGTGGGTTGATCGCTTCCCTGACCTTTTGCCGGATCGACCAGCGCCGGAGCCAGTCTGCGTCGGGAACGTGGGGGTCGATATCGACAATGGTGGAAGAGTTGAAGCTGAGGTAAGTCTGCTCGCGGCAGTTAGAAGAGTTCGGGTCGGTCTTGTTCATGACTCGTCTTACCGAACGGCCGAACTTCCATCCTGGGGACTGTATGAGAAGCACAGTCTCTCCAGCTCTCCACTTCTGAGTCGACATTGCCGGATCAGGGAAATCCTTGCTCTTGCTGTGATTGCCATGTGGAGTCAATGCTGACGTACCCCAAAGCCCGAGGGTAGCTTCGGCCGTGTCGTCGTGGACTTGAACATTCATGTTGTCCGTCGTGCTCTCATCTTTTCGAGTCACTAGATCGCCGTCAGTGGAGATCTCAAGCCCTTCACTTCATTGTACTTACTTCTCTTCCTGGCTCCAATGCTCTTCACGACGACTAGGACCTTCGCATCGGCTACATCGTAGCCACCATCGATGAAGCTCTGCAAGGTCATAAGACCGTTCAAAGGTACACCTTGTCTGTAGCCGAGCGGGGTGCGATAGCGGCCGTCATCGCTGTTTTCGTGTATCATGAGATGGCAATTCCGGTCCCGCTCGGGGAAGAGGGAGGTGAATAAGGGTGCAGTCGTGCTGGCAAGATTGCCGTTCTCTCCGTTGCTCACTGCAGCTCTCACGTCAGTCGCAGCTCTGGCATCGGAGAGTGCAAAGCCTCATACCGTGATTCGTCCAGATCGACACCAAGCTACCCAGCTGTACTCGTGGGACTTGAGCTGCAAACCAGAGTCGGACCTGATGAGAATGTCAAGACAGTCACAAGAAGCATACCACAGCTGATGAAGGTGCTCACCGTTATTGCGGCTCCGCCGTCTTTGACGGACAGCTTGAGACAGCCTTTCGCAGAACGTGGTGTCTTTGGCGTGTTCGCGCAGTCGAAAATGTTGGCAACGCGACCCATGAAGCTCACAGCACGCGGACCACCATACAGATCGCTGATCTCGCAGTCCGCATACTCAACCGCGGGATGCCACAAATCGAACGGTGCCGGGTTCAACGCCTTTTGAATTTCTTCGTCGGTGAAGCCATCACCGATGCGGGATGGCTGATCTGGTGTGGTGCCATCGCCTTTGACGGGTGATGTTGCTGGAGTGAGATAAGCCTGAATCGAGGCATTGGTTTTGCCGGAGCCACCCATGGCGAGAGGATTTCGTGAGGAGCGAGAATGCATATGATTTCTCACATTACACAACGTGATGATGATTGATGAAGTACAGAATGAAGGCTGGATGGACCGCACGAAGAGGTGCAGTCAACTTTTAGGTTCCTTCCTGGACTGCTTGGAAAGCCGGTCGCACCTGCCTACAACGAACGGCCGCGTACAGCGCGAAGTGTCTCGCGACGGCCTTTGGCAATCAGTGCAACGGGCGTGCTACGGTGTACGACTTACGCTGTATGTCTCGTGGCCACTGCGCCGTTGAGATATGCCTCATCGTACCTGGATGGCCAGTTTGGACATGTGCTCCGTCAGCCCAAGGTACAATACAGCCCTCCGGCTATAGGGCGCTGTTGGCCGCTTGCGACTTTGATATGCCATCTCACGCACACCAACGCGTTTCGCTTTGTGCCCCCCTCATGCCGATTGATGGCAAAGAGTTCAGCTTTTGTTGTAGTCCTCCTTCACTTGAGCGAGGCTCAACCCTCACGCCAGGCCTCCGCTGTCACCGCGTGCTCTTGTAATGTTTCCCGCAACCAGGGCGCTGCCGCGATTCCCCCGTTTGTCATTTGCGCATCTCCCTCACTGGACGACATTGCCGCAACGCAAGCTTGCTGGGCTGCCATCGCGACCATCCTCCAACTCTCCACTGTGATCTCTCCCGATGACTCGTCCAGCAGTTGCGATCCATGCTGATCAAAGGCCATTGCGTGTATGCTTTTGAAGGACGACACCTGCTTCTCTTGCGGATCGATGATGACCTCTCCATCTTCGCGGACAATTGCGAGGGCTGCGGCGGCGGTCGCTGCCAGTGGCAGGCCTCCGTCGACGAGGGCGACGAACGCGGCGTTCAGTAAAGTCGGTATGATGGAGATGTCGGCGGTGGTTCGCTGCGACCTGAGGATCGGTTCGTGTGTGACCTGAAGCGTAATCTGGATGAGGGTTCTCGGATGCATGTTCACGAGAAGCACACTTTTCAGGACAGCTTGGATTACAGTCTCCAGCCACCGCTCTCGTGGTCCACCAATTCCAGACATCGGCCGAATATTGACCTCGATTGCTGCTTCTTCAGGCAGCTCATCCCGTCGTTGGACCTCAACAGGCCCGTTGACTCCGGCGATGACAGTGTACAGATGGCTGGAGAAAGCCGTCGATCCATCTGCACGAGCGAGCGGATGTTGCACGATTTCAGGTCCCATCGCGTTTCTCTGCAATCTTGGTTTGGCAGCGTTTCGTGTTCGAAATACCGAAGCTCGAATTTGGTTCCGGTTTGCGTGCTGTGGCGGTAACATTCCGCGCGTTGATCACGTGCAGACGAACGAGAGAACGCCACCAGTCCACCACAGCAACATCACGGAAAAATGTGTTTGAGAATGGGTCTGCTGCTTGTCATCATACGTGGTTATTTACATCGTCCCACCAAATCAGTCAGTGGAGCAGTCATGCGCTCAACACCTCTGGAGAAACAAAATCTCGGCCTTCGACTCCATCCTCCCAAAAACGCCGATTGCACCTTGCTTGAGATCCTGCTACGCCCAAATTCAAAGTACGCCTTCCAAAATGCCGAAACGCTAATGGCCATTCATTGCAATGCCTGACCCTGGCACTGATGTCTCCTGCACTGTGTCGCCCACAAGCTTTCGCCCTGCGTCGCGAGCCATCTCAACAGCATGTCACCGGCCGGTGGGTCGCGTTGATGATGGGTTGGAGGGTCCCGGTCTGCTGGCCTCCTGCCGGATGTACTTGTCGACGAGTTCCTCGGATGCCGTGGTAGCTTGAGAAGAGCTGCAGCGGGCACCAGCAATCAGGTAACCCTCTTGTCCTTCCAGCTCAAGAGGTGTGACAGGTCCAGGACTACCAAGTGGCTGGAGACGAGGACTCAGAGGTTTCCGGACCTGCCCGGGCGAGGTGACCCGTGCCGCAGCTGACAACATTTCCCTTTGGTTGAAATACAAATGCTTCTGCGCATCGCTGTACATTCGTTGATGCGCGCGTGGGGACATCGGTGGCTGTGGCTGTGGCGAGGACGTGGTCGATGAACCATCAGGTGTCGAGTGGTTGCTGAAATTGGCGGGGTGGAATCGAGGCAGTGACGGTATCTGCAGACTGCCTTGCGGTCGTCGTTGAAGATTGGTGTTTCTCGTCTGCATGGCTCTGGGCGAAGGAGGTCGTCGTAGGCTATCAAAGTGTAAGGGTAGGTAGCCTGGTGATAGAGGTGTTGTCGCAGTGATGGCAGGCGAGGAGCGTGGCGAAGGCATAGTAGTTGTTGGCAAAGTGGAGCAGCCGGCATCCAACGTGCAATCAACTGTCAAAACACGATTGCTGATCTTCAGGTGTGTTTCACAGCCGTGCGGAGGGCTTAATTTGGTATGGGGTGCAGCCAAAGAGTGGGTCCGGTATGGCAGATGTTTGCAGGGCAGTGGAGAGGGGGTGCCAACGAAGGAGGGTGATCGTGCGATGTAGGTCAATTACAACCCCTCGAGAGAGTTGGATGATCCTTCCTTTGAAGAGAAGCAACTTTCCAGGACCTTCTCAGATCTTTGCGCTTCTCAGTCAAATTTGTTCATCTATTGTGGACCCTTGGCCCAAGGATTGGATAATTGCTCAGTAGGTAGGGGTCTTGCAGCAGGATGTGCCTCAGTCCACGAGGTTCTGTTCGTCAAGGTCTGTTGGTAGCTCCTTTGTGAAGAGCCCAGCTGTCGCTCATTTGAAGAGGACAAGAGAGGTTTGTTTTCGTGTATGAAGGCGGGTGGGTCCGGGTCGTCCTCCTAAGACGCCACGCCCTTTATTATGACCTCGTGTGTCGTCCTTGGTCCGTGTGAGCCGTGATGACGGCAGCAGCGCGCTTGCACAATTCATCGTCTTTTTGACACTTGCATCCATCGCAATGCGGGGTTTGGCTGTGTACACAGTCCAACAGCCGAAACGATACGGTATGCGGCTGAAGCGGCTGACTGGGGATCTGCCATGTAATGATTGGAGCTGTGCACAAAGATCGTCGTCCCCTTGTCAGAAGACCTCAAGGATCGCGTGCATGTACACGGTATGTTGCTTGCTCTGACCTCACAATTGCTGTCATCTGTCAGGACCAAGGCCATGCGTCGTCTCTGGCGATCGAGCACACCGCTAGAAGGCGCAGGATTTCTACCCCGATAACCTTCGTAATTGGTAATTGACGATTGCAGTCAAAACGTCGTGGTCACCACTAAAAGGCAGGTCCAGGACACTTCTCCGCCGCGGCCCAAGCTGCCAAGCGAATCAGATCTTCACGCCACACGAGTAAACTTTCCCTGGACAAGTTCGTGTGGTTGGCACCGAATGGCGGGTCAAGTCGGAGGAGTAGCGGCCGGCTTGCACATGAGTTCTTCGACCTTTGCTCCGTTGACCTTTGCTAGCGCTGATGTGTGCGACCCTGTAGACTTCCACGTCTTGACCGACAGTCCACATGGTATCGCCATTCGTGAGATGTCAAGAGGCTCATCTAGTCTGCCGTCACGGCGCATGACTAGTCGTACAGGGCCGAGCAGTGTGCAGCCGTGCAGAGGTTGCCGGTTCGAAGTAACTGCCGAGACCAGCCGAGAGAAGTGGTCGTCAGTCAAGTAGAAAATGGTTGCAACAGTTCTTAACATTGTTGACGTGGTCTCATAGCTGCAGATACTTAAAAGCGTAGAGCACCGCGTCGGATATGTCGATGCTACATTGCGACCGAGTTGGTATGCTGGGCTCCACCACCCTGCGAGGAGTTCGTTCGAGCGTGTCGGAAGATGTAAGCTTCGATATATGCCGGTAATGTGTGGCATGCCGCCAGCAGCATGCGAGAGGTAGTCGCTGTTGATATTTCGACCGTCATTCGTCATATCAGCAAGAACTCGCTGGCAAGGACCGGACGCTTGGCCGCTTGCATTCGAAGTCCGCTCGAGAAGTCCATTCCATGCCCTGCGTGCCACGGAACGATGGCTTGCATGTACGCGCGCATTCGAAGACATCGCCGGTCGTTACCCATTGAGTCCCTTTTGAGGAACCTGACGAACGCCTCCTTTGAGGAATGTACTTGCGATCGACCAGATTGGCCTGTCAGGATGCATGCCGATAGGCTAGTCGTGTATTTTCCGACCAATTCGACGGCGTCGCCGCACTGGTTGTGCGTGCTGCTGAAGCTTCTCGCCATGGCGCAGATTGGTACTAGGCAATCTGCGGGTCGGAGCAGTCGGTTGGGATCCACGTCAGCTGTCATCAAGTATTGACGGATCGAGACAGCTAGATTTGAATGGACAGTTCGCACGCAATGCCGGAATTGCGCGTGGGTCGCATGCTGGTATCGCCGACTTAAATGACGCTGGATGAAACGTAGCAAGTTGCACACGCCCATGCTGAGAGCGGAATGTCTTCATGATCAGCTCATATATTACTTACGTTCCCGGTTGGCAGGCCCATGTCTAGCTTTGAACGGTTGAGAGCAGATTTCATCGGACAGCTCGACGCTCAGGACAAGCCACTTTTCGATGGAGCCGTGCAGTCTGTCTGGTCGTTGATCTCGCATCGTCCGGCGACTGCGTGGCATGCGCTTCTGAGTACCTGCACTGTCAGTCAAGCTTATTCGAATCGTAGGAGAATCGGTCGCCCAGCACGAAATTCACATGATGTATCAGCCAGGGCCCTGCCCATGCTCGGCCGATGATTGTTCAGTCGTATCTCGGGGAAATCGACGACGGAGCAAGCTTTCTTGTTGATCAGGACTGCCGTGAGCGAAATCGTCCTCATACACGTTGCCAGACAGTCTTCCTCACGTAATATCGATGAGTTTTGTGACCCGTGTCTGTAGCTGTCAATGCTACCTCCATGGCACCTCTTAGAAGCAACACGCAACTTGGACTCCCGGTAGCTTGGACTGTATAGCAGAAGCCGGAGGAGCTAATGGATTGTTGGCCCTCCGGTTGACTCGTAGACACGTACATCCCCGAGATACATATCCATTTCTCTGCCGCAGACTGCGTACTCCAAGCTGCCTTTTCCCGAATTGTGCGGTGCAGTTTGATTTGAGCGGGACCAAGGAGGTATGTACCGTCAAGTTGTCCGTCCTCTGACATATTGGACGACCCGTTGTGACCCATCCGCAACAACGTCGGGGATGAAGGAAAGAAGAGTGGACTTTATCCAATATATGGCATCTCTTTCATCAGGCAATGTTTCGATGTGATGTAGAACATGCCATCTGAGTGTTGTTGTGTCGGTCACAAAGATCTGCACGAGCTGGAGAGGCAAGTGTGAAGGGTCGTTGGTCGTCCCCTCCCTGCTGCGATTTCCGCGCTTGCAACTTAGACCTATGGCCAAGAGCGCACTCCAGTTTCAAATGCTTGTGCGAATTTCTGAATCTCGACATCACCGTTCGTCAAGCACATCGACAATACGTGAGTGATCCCTCGCCCCCCAGCAGAGATGAGGAGTCGCCGCAAAATGCTTCGGAAGCTGGTCTGAAGTCTTGCTGACTCTGAGGAAAATGTAGACTTGTAAAAGTCGCAGTCATGCCGTTCACCAAGGTTTGAAGAAGTCCGTTCCATTCAATGTGCGCCCTCGACTGACAATTCCGTGTAGCTCGTCAAGAACAGCGCCTACTTCTCGTCCGTTCAACCCCAACGATGCGATCTACGAACCCCGACTGACAATCCCACAGCCGCTATCAGGTGAAGTCCCCCAGCCGCTATCAGGTGAAGTACGCTCGTCGC
Organism: Zymoseptoria passerinii SP63; assembly: GCA_000223825.2. NCBI lineage: Eukaryota > Fungi > Ascomycota > Dothideomycetes > Mycosphaerellales > Mycosphaerellaceae > Zymoseptoria > Zymoseptoria passerinii. Next base: position 43,360 of record AFIY01000760.1, read on the forward strand.
CGCGCAGGAAAGACCGACTACTACGCCCGCAAGCGCCTCATCACCCAGGCCAAGAACAAGTACAATGCGCCAAAGTACCGTCTGGTCGTCCGCTTCACCAACAAGGACATCATCTGCCAGATCGTCACTTCTGAGCTCACCGGCGACAAGGTCTTCTCCGCTGCGTACGCGCACGAGCTGAAGGCTTACGGCATCACCCACGGTCTCACCAACTGGGCCGCCGCCTACTGCACCGGTCTGCTCCTCGCCCGCCGCACGCTCGCCAAGCTCAAGCTCGACAAGACCTTCGAGGGTGTGGAGGAGGCTGATGGCGAGTTCACAATCACCGAGCCCGCCGATGTCGATGGCGAGACCCGCCGTCCATTCAAGGCCTTCCTCGACGTTGGTCTTGCCCGCACTAGCACTGGTGCCCGCGTCTTTGGTGCCATGAAGGGTGCCTCTGACGGTGGCCTCTACATTCCTCACTCCGAGAAGCGCTTCCCCGGCTTCGACATCGAGACCAAGGAGCTCGACGCTGAGACTCTCCGCAAGTACATCTTCGGCGGCCATGTTGCTGAGTACATGGAGACCCTCGCCGACGACGATGAGGAGCGCTACAAGTCCCAATTCAATGGATACATCGACGACGAGATTGAGGCCGACGGTCTTGAGGAGCTCTACCAGGACGCTCACAAGCAGATCCGCGAGGATCCATTCAAGAAGGACCCAGAGGCCGGCGAGAAGAAGACGAAGGAGCAGTGGAAGGCTGAGTCCCTGAAGTACAAGCAGAAGAAGCTCACACACGCCCAGAGGCAAGAACGTGTGCAAGAGAAGATCAAGGCTCTTACCAGCTAGATGTGGACACCTCATGCCCGAGATCATCAATCTTTCTGTTGACGACTCTCCTCGGTCTCTTGTGGTGATGGGCGTTCCTGGCATGTCTCAAGGGGGCTCATTAAGGATAGCATGTCGAGATAAGACGAGGCACGCAGAAATTTCAACAAAATTCACTCTTCACCACAACGTCTCCATTGTGACATTTCCTACAATCACACTGCACGGTGTCCTGTGAATGCGGCCTCACGCCTCGTTGAGCTGTTGAGAGTCCATTTTGGGGCCATGATCAGATACCGTTGTTCTGCTGTTATGTCTGCGTCTGAGCTAATCAGTTATACTCGATGAAGGGGGGAATTTTAACAAGTCGTTGGTCTTGTCCATGAAAGCAACCATCATTGTACATTCGTTACTTTGTGACACTATCGACCGAGTAGCCACACACTATCGTGCATCTTGTGCCACATTCATCCTCGCCTTCAATTGCGATTCTTTGAATTCTTCCCAAGCAGAGGGATCCTGTTGTTGTAGCGCCCTCAGATCATGCATATTTGCTCCTAGTTTCTCCAGCACGACGTCCCAGCCGTCCTGCTCAACCAGCTGCTTCAATTCGGGCCCGGTAATGGACTCGATCCGCATCTTGACCGACTCAAGTCGGGCCTCTTCCTGGGCTTTCCACGCCGACGAATCCCCGTCCTCGGCGGCAATGGCAGAGAGAGGAGACTCGACGACCGAGCGGCGCATACGTTGACCCAGACGATGGAGATGGCCTTCTTCGATTGCCAATGCGCGAGATGCGAGCGATACATCGCTATTGTGTCGCGAGAAGGCCGGTCTGACACCTTCGTCGAGCTCGTCTTCGTCGTCGGACTTTTGGGCGGGCTCTGTGCTTTGGGTCATGATCGACGGTGGAGCCGCGGGCTCCGTGCCAGACGAAGCCTGCGATAGTCGTTTCGGTGATGGCGGTGACACGCGAGTCTCGGGATATTCCTCTTCGAAGCGCTGGATCATGCTCTGCAGGGTTTGGTCCAGGAAAATGAGGCGTCGGTAAGCCATTTCATCGCCTGTTGTGGCCTCCTTTCGCAGCGCCGGCTGCAGTCGAGCTCGAATCTTTCGCGCGGAGTCGAGCAGATTCTTGCTCATCTTCTTCGCCTTGCCTTGCTGTTCCGCCTCCAGCCCTGCAGACGAGCCCTGCCTGTCTTGCGCAGCCTTGCCATCCTTCGACGAAGTGGTCGGGGAGCTGCTCCGTCGAAGGTCATCAGCCTTTTCTCCCAGCACATACTGAAGAGCTTTCACAACTCCAGTTCCGCCCACAATGTAGTCGTCGTCCGGCGCAGGCTCGTCGTTGTCGTGATTCTCGGAGCTTCCTTCGACGTGTCCAACAAGGTGCATCAGCACATCTGGAACATCAATCTCCTTCATCTGCTGCTGGCCACCATGAGCCTGCGTGATCGATGCAGCTGCATCAGCTGTGGCCGCCGCCGACGGAGCTCCGGTGATGTCTGCCAGAGCAACCCGTTCCATGTTCCGTAGGGAGTATGCAACCACTTGTTTGGCTAGTGCCTTGACGATTTCGGAGTTGTCTGCGCTCGGAACCTGGAGTGTGTCAGCATACTGAAGAAGATATATCGGAACGGCGGTCCACCTACATCGATATCAATGCACATCAAAGTACTCGAGACTCTGACCGCAGCCATGTAGCTTGCAAAAAGCGCACACGCCTCCTCCTGGCTCTCCTCGTCCTTGGCACTGGCAAGGGCAGATAGTTGTGGGTTGTCCATGATAGCGAAATGTGCGAGCTGAGGAGCTTCGGGAAGGACATCGGCAAGTGCGATTGCTTGCTTCGGGCTCATACCAACATCGGACAAATGCATTCTCTTGAGATCCTTCATTTGTCCCAGATAGCGCCGGAGAAGCGATATCGTCCCATTATCTTGACTGCAGAGATCCGGATTGTGGCTCAAGTCGATGAATCGGAAACCAGGCAGCTTCGCAAGTACCGGGAACAACGGTCGGATCGACTCGGTATCGAGATTGCAGTCAGCCAGGCTCAGTCCCCATGTCCCAGGCTTGCTTTCCAATGCCTCAGCGACTTGGTCGATCTTATCGCGAAGGTCATTGCCACCGATATCTAGAGCACGGCAGACGCCTGACTTCAGGTAATGCAACACCGCATCGAGCCCTTCGTCATCCAACTGGTTACCAGCTAGTCCAAGACGACTGATCCCACACAAGACAGCCCCGTCAACCACTTTACGGATCTGAGAAGCCGTCATGCCACATTGAGACACGATTAGCTCCTCCAATTTGCTTCCACCCAGACGCTGACTTAGACATTTGAAGAGTATTTCGGCAGCGTCCATGTCTTGGTCTGAGCCCGTTGAGCTGTTCTGCGGCGCCTTAACGGCAGAAGCTTGTGCACTCGGTGGCAAGGTCTCTGGGAACTCTATCATGGACAAGTCAATGGCCTTGATGGAGCAGCACATGCACAAGAACAAGCTAACGTGTTTCCATCCGATTCGAGTCACTCGCGGATTGTTCTTCAGACTGAGCTTCTCGACAACTCCACTGCGTTCTTCACGCGGCCTGGCTTGAACAGCTTGTCTGTGCTTTGGAGAGGTTGCTCGTCGTTTCATAGGTTCAGGTCTCTTTGCTGCAAGGAGTCCGGCGAGTATGCATCGGAGGCCTTCGTCACTGAGATCTGCATCATCGAGGAGCAGCTTCTTGACCGGCACCACTGCTAACCAGTCACCAAGCGTGAACATGTCGGCCAGTTGTAGCCTCGATCCATTCAAGTCGAGGCAAAGCACAGTGCCGGGCTGCTCAGGTACACAACAAGTTGGAGACATGAGCTGCTCCGTTATGCGCTTGAGGATTGGAGTCTCCCTAAGTTGGCAGCACCGTCGATATATCCGCACGGGATCTGTTGTGGGTCTATCACGTTTTGGAGCAGCCTGTGTGGTTCCAGATCGCGATTGCGTTGTCGGCAGAGAAGAAGATGTCGTGCTCGAGCTCATCTCGGGTGGTAGACTTTCGCCGTCCATGGGTAACTCGACCGGTATCGTTCCATTCTCCTCTGCCCTTCTCCTTCGCTTCTCTTTCCGCTCTTTCCGCTCCTCTTCGGATCGCTTCTTCTTTTCCCTCTTCTTGTCGCTTCCGGCATGCCCTTCGACGCTGCCTAGACTGCCAACGGGAGGACTGACACTCTCTTCGCGGGGATCGTTGTGTGAGCCTCCATTGGCTTCGTCTTTGGATATGGGTAAAGGCTTGCTCTTGCCCGCGAGCTTTGCTTCATCTGCCTCGTCCTGCGCGGCCTCGGGATGTTTGAGAGCTTCGCCCTCTGCCCGTTCCTTTACCCTAACATCCTTCTTCTTCCTCTTGCGCTCTTGGTCATCCTCATCATCGTCTTTGTATCGTGGCCCGCCTGCAATCTCCACATCGACACAAAACGAGACCTTCCGTAGTCTACTAGCATCTAGCTCTTGCACTAGACAGCGTTGCCGGTTTGGATCCACATTGAGCACTCTGCGCTGACATACGCCATTCTTTGTATTCGCCCTTGGAATAGTACCCGACTGACCTGCTGACAATTTTCGTGTCAGACTCGAGAAAAACGACGATCCTTTGGGTGTGGATGGAACATATGGCTCGGCCTCTTCCTGTGCTCCGTCAATCCTCCCAGGCCCATTGGCGTTTGCTGCAGGCGATGGCACATTCGGCGTGCCAGACGGATCCGAAGTTGAGGAGAACTTGCTGCTAAGATTGCTCATCCACGAGCCTTTCCGAGACAGGCTTTTGCTATCACTGCTAAGTTTCTCGGAACTGGTGCGCTTGAGTAAGCTCGGTCGGCGCGACTGCGGCCTCGATGGAGTCGTGGAAGAGGGAGTCGAGGGAGTCGGAACTGCGGTAGTTGAGTCTTTTGCGGGCTTCGATATCGATGCAGGCGTCACCGGACCAGGGAAATACGAGTTCCCTCTCGTCGTGTTGCCGACCGATTGTGGCTGCGGACTCGCTAGCGGCGATGCTCCATTTGTCTTAGGCTTGGTGTCTCGAGGCTGGCTTGGGGTATGACTCGATGGAATGGTCGCGGATCTTTGTCGTTCGTGCTCTACTTGTGAGTCGTCAACTGCTATGCCACTTCATCGATCACGGCAATGTAATCAATGTCGAGCATCGGTTACGAGGTCATGCGACACTCTGCGATCGTGAACGTACCCTTGGGCTTGTGCATCCAGCTCACGTCGACTCCGTGAATATTTTCCATTCCGCTGGTGTGGACGGTAAATGTATTATTCTCGAATTGGAGACGCCATGTCTTCAGTAATCGCAGTTGGACGGGAGTAGTGGTGGATGTGGTTGGAATTGCTCCGACGAGTCCGGCGTCATTAGGAGGGGCTAGCGAAGAAGGTGGAGAGCCGCAGTGAGCCAACATCGCTGATCTGCTGATGACTTTCGGCTGCACTGTGCGTTATAACCTTCCTATTACCAAGCGAAGTGCTTCCTTGCGCAGTGAGGATCACTAGAGGAGACACAGAAGACATGATGCCATTCGAAAAGGAGACGTCGCTCAGTGGAATCCCGATATCTGTACCCCGTTGCGGCAGGCCCGGAGTCTTACATTATTTTGTCTTTCGATACCGGTCCGAGCGATTGAAACCCCTGCCTGAGCATCTCGCCGTCTCGGACAGTTTTGGAACACACCACCATTATCCACGCGTGTCATGCAGTCGGAGGGCTGCATGGTAGGAATTTGTACGATGGCACAGTTCGGCCTCGGCCAAGACAACGAGAGTGGCACCAACCAGGGACGATTGTCGCCATAGTAGGAGGCAGTGGTGTAGTTTAGATCGACCTGGTAGTCCCTCCAACGGCCGGCAGCCTGCGTCTGACCCAAGACGTACCTCCTAACAGCTGCCCGACTTCCGGCCGATGCGGAGAGGCGAAGTGTATGCATGCACCACTCACTACTCCGGCCCGAGGGGACAAATGTGCCTCGCGTGTGGCAACTCGGTTTATGGGATTACTCGACTTGAGGAGCACGACCACGCGAAGGGCCGCAATAACAAGCCATTGCGCATAGTTCTTGAACCGAGTCTCCAGGGTGTCGCTGACAGATCATCGTCATGATCATATGTTCACACCGGCATTCTGCTATGAGATTCATAGGACGAGGGGATTCTGCTGACTGGCCTCTGTAAGCAAGTCCACACCGACATACAGGATGTGAGGCACGGGAGCGCCCGCGAGGCGGCTCGATGGGAGCTGGGCACTCGGAGCTTACAGAGCTGAAAGGAATGATCTGAGAATGACTTCGGCAAGTCGAGCAATAATGGCAAGCTCCGCATACCTATTCTACTCCGAACGACTTCAGCTTGCGGCCCGCCCATGCTGGACCTAAACTCAATTCGTCGTCCACACAAATACTATGCCGGCGAGGACGCAGTTCTGCACACACGTGCGGCCGAAGACCTCGAGCCATTGCTCCTGGAACTCGTAGAGCATATGTCGGCACTCGAGCCGAATACAACGCGGAAGTTTTGGGTCCCTCGCCTATTTAGTACTGCACACTGGGCTGCTGCAGCTCGGGATACCGCTGACATGGCAGCAGCAGAGCCTCGATATCTTGGACAAAGTCAAGAGATGTTCAATGGAGAGGCTTGATGGAGCTCAGCGTCTGTGCTTCCGTGAATCACAGGAGAGGCGGCGCTGCTAGGTAACAGCAGATGTCTACCCGTAGACGGCGAGCGAGCTTCAGAGATTGGTTTCCGATGCCAGGAAACGGCGTATTTTTCTGCTGTGAGTGCTGCCGTAGGAACGCCTAGCACAGTCATGGCAATGACATATCTCAGTCGTGGTCACTGATACTTAGCCCTTGTGATACAATCGCTCCGGATGATATCTTGCTCTGGTATGGTTGCGCCAGGTCGCACCGAGTGACAACGACGGCGAGCTGATCAACTCGGCTCTAAATATGCTCCTAGCATGTCGTTCGTGCATGGACATCGTTGAGATTGAGCCAAGCTCAAAGCTGAGTGCTGCTTACCATCGAGCTGATAGAATAGAGGAAGCGACGACCCGACAGCAGAGTGGTACGAAGAGAGACCGCCAGTCATCAGAGTGTCGAGGAAACATCACAAGACCGTGCTTGAGGAAACATGGTCGCTGGTTTCGAAGAGAGTCGCAATCATTCGAGCACCAAAGCTGAGGCCAGTCTCCCACGTTCTCGACCCTTCTCGGCCGACCACCGGAGCGTCGCGGAAAGGCCAATGGGAACCAGCCAGATTTCGGGCGATATCGCCGTCATGAGATTTGCACAAAGGAAATGATGATCATAGAATAAGACAATGTCGTTGTTTCGCCTCCGATGAAACTTGTTGATCATTCACTCTCTTCTTTGCACTCGACACAATCCCTCTGTATGTTCACGCTCTTTCTAAATATTTAGAGCATGTGAATTCTCGTTCTCGATTTTCTTTCTATACACCCGCAAACTGAACAACATCTGACAGCCGGCCCGAGGTTCACCACATTCAACGACCTCCCTTCGCCAACGTTCACAAATCACAATTCAAACAACAACCACCCGAGCGCAGTCGTGATCACATCGAGCAATCTACGGCTGGGCTTGTTGCGTTGCGTCAAGACCGAACTCACGGTCTCCAACGTATCAAGCCTGCGTCTGGCAGCGTTACGATGTTTTCTATTCCTGTTCCCGAAGAGTACGGAGTCTCTAGCGTCAATGGGTTTCTGCCGACGGACGTCCCGCTCGAATCGCTGAGCGACCCATACTATGAGCCATGGGAGTACGTCGTGAGGAACCTCCAAGGACTCGTGCTGAGCAAGAGATTGAGAGAAGTGGTGGAGGAGCTCCCTGTGCTGTCAACGCACAGACTGTCGAGCGAAGCGCAATGGCATCGAGCGTACAGTGCGCTGGCATTCATCACCCATACCTACATCTGGGGAGGCGACCAGCCTACGGAGAGAGTGCCACCCTCTGTCACTGTGCCGTTCAAGGCCGCCTGCAAGCATCTTGAGCTTCCTCCAGTCGCGACGTATGCCGGTCTAGTGCTGTGGAACTGGAAGCCCATCTTCGACACCGAACGAGCCGACACTCTGGCCAATCTGGACACCATCAACACTTTCACCGGATCTCTCGATGAGAAGTGGTTCTACCTCATCAGCATCGCCGTTGAGGCGAGAGGTGGAGCCATCATTCCTCTCATGCTCAGGGCCATCGAAGCTGCGGATCACGGCGATCGCCACACTGTCACACTGTGCCTCCAGTCCTTCGCAGAACGGCTCGACGAGCTCGGCGCGATTCTCGCACGCATGTACGACAACTGTGATCCGCACGTGTTCTACCACCGCATCCGTCCGTTCCTGGCCGGCAGCAAGAATATGGCGGACGCTGGCCTTCCCAACGGGGTTATCTTCGATGACGGAGGACCGGTCAACAAGCAGCGCTACGTGCAATTCAGTGGCGGTAGTAACGCGCAGTCCAGCATCATCCAGTTCTTCGACATCGTTCTGGGTGTGCAGCACCGTCCCACGGGCGTCAGCAAGAACATACCCGCGAACGGTGCATCGCCAAAGCCCTCGAATCCGGACAGCAACTTCATCTACGAGATGCGCAAGTACATGCCCGGACCGCATACCCGCTTTCTGGAGCAGGTCACCCGCGTGGCGAACATCCGCGAGTTTGTCCAAGCACATCGCTATGACCGCGATCTCAGCCTTGCGTTCGATGCATGTCTCGCAATGCTCAGTGCGTTCCGCGACACCCACATTCAGATGGTCAGTCGATACATCATCGTCAAGAGCCGTGAGGCGAAGAGCAGCGAGTCTGCAAAGCACGACAAGGAGAAGCCGCCGAAAAAGATCAATCTTGCTCAGCCCGCGAAGACTTCTGCAGGAGATGGTGCAAAAATCAAGGACTTGAAAGGCACTGGTGGAACATCGCTGATCCCCTTCCTGCGCCAAGCGCGTGACGAGACTGGAGAACAAGCGGTGGAGAAGTGGACCCGGCGTATGCTCAACAAGAAGCGTGGCTCGTCTGCCGGCGAGGAGCTGGACGAGATTGAGCAAGGTCTCGCGGGAATGTGGAAGGTTCAAGACGGGGGTTTGTGTTATTGGTAGAATTGATGCTACACAGCACCGCATAGCGCATTAGCGGGAGAACATGATCTGTACGAATAACGAATGATGATTACAACCAGCATTTCCCCAAACATCTCCTCTCCGACGGAATCGTAAGATAATCGCCTGCCGTGCCATGGGATTGAGGCTGAATAGGTCTCCAATTCTGCGAGGTCACTCTTCGGTCTGTCCGGATGGTCGTGCCATGGTCGCAACCGCGAGGCATGAACAAGTCCTCGCTCAGGTCTGATAATAGCACAGTGTTGAGCACGACTTCATCGAAACAATGCAATCGCCTCTTTGAAAGTCGTGTCATTGTGGCTGTGATGAGTCCCGGCTGTTGACATTCCGGCTGGGGAGAAGCTCGAGCGGGCCGCTGTCCACCTTTCTAATCGGCCGTTCCCACATCAATCGTACGTTCTGTTTCCTCGAGCCGTCACTCTTGCCCGTAGACCGCCTCCTACTACGTACAACACTCAAAGGCCTGTCTTCAAGAGCAGAGCGTATGCCTCCGGATCGTTGAACTTGAAACGCTAAGGAAGCGAGTCGCTCCCGGCACTGTTTTGGGCGCCATACGTACAGCCAGTACAGCCTGTCAGTCATGAGCGCGTCTTGGCAGGGAGGAGCAGGTACATCGCAACCGATGCCTCCCTTCGCGTCGCAACTCGACGGAGGATCGAACAACAACGAGGACTGGGAGGACTGGCTACGATGGGACCCAGCAGCAGAGCCAACGTCGCCCGACGACACTTTTCACTCCGGATCCTCAAAGAACGATTCGCCCTTGCAGGACCCCGCCTTCCTCGCACCATTTGGCCAGAACGACGATGCAGCCGGCGTACCACCTTTGATCGTGGCCGATGAGAACTTCGGCTTCGGTTCTGGCAGTGCTGATCTCGGGCAAGACTCTTTCCTGTTTGGAGCTACGACCGACTTTGACGCAGGTTTCGACTTTCCCCAACCATCACCACTCGATGCTTTCTCCGCAAATGCACCAAAATTGGATCCACATGCGACAGCATGGCCACTGCCGTCGAATGACATGCCGAATCTCGACATCTTACTATCTACTTCCAACGACCAGGATCAACAACTCAACATGGCGGCATCGCTGGCTGCAACTACGCCTAGTCTACACCACAGCCCGGAGTCCACAACACACACCCGACACAGCATATCTTCGAATTCGCCGGAGCCTCCCAAGAAACGTGGTGGACGAAAGAGGAAAGCTGAAGTGCAGGCCGAGCAAAGTGTGGAAGACGGAGAGAACGGCGAGAATGGTGATTCGCAGGATGGAGATGGGCCTCCCATGAAAAAGACGTCGCATAATGTGATCGAGAAGCGATATCGCAACAATCTGAACGACAAGATTGTGGAGCTCCGCAACAGTGTGCCCAGCCTCCGTGCCGTGAAACGAGCGAAGGGAGCAAAGGGAGAGGGAACCAAAGAGGAACTGGGTGGGCTCACCCCAGCCCACAAGTTGAACAAGGCAACGGTCATGGCCAAGGCAACGGAGTACATCAGACATTTGGAGGCGCGCAACAAGGCGATGGCGGATGAGATGGCGGCTTTGAAGGCACAGCTTTCGCGCGTTGAGGCAGCTATCGGATCAAGGGACGGTCAAGGAAGCACGACCAACATAATAACATCTGGGATGTCCCGACCAGGAGAGGCGTCATCGGCGTCCCAAGCAGGGAGTCCTACTTTCCTCAATATACCGCAGGACCAGACAAGATTCGGCCAATCAGCGGTGCAGCAACAGTATATGCAACCGCATGGCCAGCCCACCTATGCCAGACCTCCGAACCCTCCGGCGGAGGCTCAGAACCAGCCACAAAAAGCAAATGCCAGAGGAGGTGGTCTTGTCAACAAAATCGTGGTTGGCACGATGGCTAGTGTCATGGCCATGGAGGGATACAGCGAACATCAATCAGGCGAGAGCCCATCTGCTCACCAGCTGTTTGCCGTCCCAACGACGCTACTCAAGCGTGCTACATTCGCCTCGCCGTCATCAGACTTCTCGCGTCAGGCCACAACATCATTGCTCAAATTGATGCTGGGCATCGGCGCACTGGCTTACATCATTCTACCCCTCCTTTCATTCACGCCACGGCGAAAGCAGAAGACTTGCGCGGCCGTTCGGCTGCCACAGGCTCCGTCACTGGCCTCTCCGGTCGAAGTGCGCAGGAAGGCTTGGCTGACCGCCATTCAGACTGTGTGGGTGCCCAAGCATTTCTTGCACGAGGTCGCGGCGGTTGGCTTTAAGATGTTCCAATTGAGTCTGCGGCGATTGATCGGCTCCGAGGCATTCACCACCATCACCGGTATGACGAAAGAAGAAGAGGCAGCCCGTATAAAAGCTTGGGACATCGCAATCGATGCTCAACTGGCTGGTGGCGATGCACAGGTGAGCTACTATCGCCTCCTTCTTACGCTTATGGAAAGCGGTACGCTTCCCGACTCTCCAGCCAGGCTCATGCAAAAGGCTGTGCATTTTCGTGTCTTCTTCTGGGAGGTTGCAAATGCTGGTTATGGCAACATGATCGGCTTCAAGCAATTCACAGAAAAGGTCGGCCGCATATATTGGGACTCGGGCAGAAAGCTGCAGAAGGAACTTGTCCATGCCAAAGCTCATGGAATCGTCCTTGACGACGATGAATCGGAGTTGCTACCAGACCACCTTGCGCGACTTGGCGAGCTGGACTGCGATGAAGTACTGAGTGATGAGATCATTCAGCGAGCTTGGAATCTCGCATGGAACAAGCCCAGTGCCAACGGTACAACTCCGAATGTCGCACGCGATAGTGTAGTTGAGGATCATGCAATTCGGTCGCCCTTGGATGCTGTCGCCGCCTGGTACACCAATACTGCCATCGACGAGACCCTTGCCGATGTTCTCGATGAAAATGCATCGTCTATGGATACCGAATACTACCTCGGATTGGCTCTCAGCGTCGCACCTCCCGCATCAAGCACCCACGTCCGAGCATTGGTCGCGAAAGCAGTGCTGTCGAAGACAAATCGCGAGAGTAACATTGTCGTCGCTTTGGAAGCGTTGCCCGTGCTGTCGCCGACAGGAGGTATGAACCTAGTCAGCCATGCTCCCGCCTCTCCGGACGTGTGCACATCATTGACACTGGCAAAACTGATCTCGCTTTGCTCCCCATCGTCGCCCAAGACCGCTCGAATGCGTGCCTTTGATGCATTGACCGGTCTCCAGCTGGCGCCGGCACAGTTCACTTTGCTGACTGCGGTCGCTGCATACCGCTTGTTGAAGAGTATGCTGGCTCGAAAAGATCTGCCTAAGGCCACTGAGCACGGCATGGAGGATCTCGCGGGAAGCCTTCGCGTCTGGGTTGGGACATCAACGGGCAGAGACAGCGGCCTCGGCGCTGAGGGCAGGAGGAGAGTGGTTCGTCTTTGTCTCGATGTCGCCAAACAGCTCGGTGGATGGGATGAGAGAGATAGCGGTTACATAACGACGTCTGCGGCAAGTCAGAGCCCAGTAATGACATAGCGCGTATGTAACATGAAGTTGACTCAAGTTCGCCCATCAGATATGCCATGTGCGTTCCTTGCTTTTATTTTGTAGTCTTATCGACGAGTCTTGCCTTTCCTGCTTAGATACCGCTTGCTATTGTGAAGCCTTTGCTGCTCGACCTCTCAAACCTGGCAGCGCACGTGCACCTGGGCTGCGTCATGTTATCAGTCTTGGCTTTCACATGTTTCCCCGCGGAGCCTTGACCTCAAGGCCTTGCCTCTACATCATGCACACCTCACAGGTACTCGTCCAAACGTAACCCATGGCGGAAACGCTCTGCATACTCGCCGACAGATGATCGTCAAATGCGCCTGAAATCAATCTGAGCCATGGACGACGATGGCGGCCAGCCCATCTCCAATCGCGACGAGCCAATCCCGGTCCTCCGCATACCATCTCGAGACGACGATCCCTTCTCCGCGTCCGACAGCGAAATCAAAGGCAAAAAGAGGGATAGATCCATGGGCCATGCGAATAGAATCAAGGACAAAGTCGAGGAATACAGCACACCCGATGTTCGACAAAGCCTCCAAGACCGCATGTTTGCGAGCATCATCTCACAAATCGTGGGCGAGGAGTATGTGGAAGGAGATGGCGCGGACGCACCGTCCGGATCCAAGAAGAAAGATCGCAGATCGAGGTCGTACGTGGACCGGCCGCAGTTTGGCCCCAGAATCATGGCTGCCAATTTTCGTCGGTTCAATTCGAGGATTGGGATCGCATTCGTGCTACAGAATAGGTTGATCAGGCTGTTCACCTGGAAGACACCTACAGCTACAATGTCGTTCCTGGCGGTCTATTCTCTGCTCTGCCTCAAACCGTATCTGCTACCTCTGCTGCCGCTGGCCGCCATACTCTTCAGCATCATGGTTCCGTCCTTCCTCGCACGACATGCAACGCCAATTGATGACCCGCGGATACAGCCTAGTCTTCATGGACCACCTACGGCGCCTGCCAGTCGGGTCAAACCTGCTCCTGATATGAGCAACGACTTCTGGAGGAATATGAGGGATCTGCAGAACTGTATGGAGGACTTCTCACGAGTTCATGATGCTGCCAATGAGTACATCACGCCATATACAAATTTCAGCGACGAGGCCTTCAGCTCTTCGATCTACCTTTCATTGTTGGTGTTGAGCTGTGCCGCCTTTTTGGGCAGCCACATCGTGCCGTGGAGGTTCATTGCACTGCTTGGAGGCTGGCTTGTCACCGGAGCTGGACATCCCAGAGCGCAAGATGTGTTATTGTCTTCCCGAAACCTAAGCCAATTCCGCCAGCAACTCGATGGCCTGCAGATGGCCTTTCGCCACTGGGTGGACACGGACATTGTGCTCGACGAACCTGCAGAACTACGTCAAGTCGAGATCTTCGAGCTGCAAAGGCATCACGATGCCAGCGACACGTGGGAATCCTGGCTCTTTTCTCCCTCTCCATATGACCCGCTCAGCCCTGCGCGATTGTCGGAAATTCGCCCGAAAGGCACGCAATTTTTCGAAGATGTCCAGCCGCCTGCGGGATGGAAGTGGAAAGAGAAGAAGTGGGCACTGGACCTGTTTAGCCGCGAGTGGGTGGAGCAGCGTATGATCACCGGAGTCGAGATCGAAACAGAGGGCGAACGATGGGTGTACGATATCCCACCGGAGGAAGCGGAGGAGCTTATGGATCTCCCACCCAGCACGCGGGCCAAAAAGGCGGCCATTCAGCGAGTACGAAGCATACCGAAGAGCGGGTGGGAAGAAGGCACAGGGCTCGAGCGGCGTGGTGACTGGCGACGCCGTAGATGGACGAGGCTGGTGGAAAGAAAGCTCGACATCGGTGCAGAAGGTGTGGTCGATAAGCGGTCAGCGTGACGAATAGCCGCATCGGGGCGTATGTGCCATGCATGACTCGCTCATCGCCTTACACACCTCTCTGCTGGTCCATCTTACACATGCGCGAAGCCAAAGAACTTTCTCGTTCTACTTCTAGAAGGCGGTCTCATGCACTTCCTGGACCCATGCATGCTTGAAACACGAGATGGTACCTTGCCGACAGGACTCGGATGCCCTGAGTTTGTTGTGACACTTCCGTCGTCAATCTGTCATCCTGTTGGCTGCCAGTCAATTCGCATGACAGCTCGATATTCAAGCGAGCCTCTTGAAGTATCGAAAGTTCCGGCGGAGCCCGATCACTGGGATCCATGTGGCAGGATGAAGGCGTGCTGTTTGCGCGAGGCCGTTAGCCGCATGCTGCACGTTGCGCAGCGACTTGCACAACCCTTTGCACTTCTGGACGGCATTCTTTCTATCAATCGGATGATCGGATCGACCACGACAAAGCTTTGCTATCCTTGCAGCCCGTACGAACTGAATTTCGGACAGTCGTCGCGATAATACTGCGGTCACTCCTGCAGGCCTGGGACGTCTGCAAAATTCAACGGCTTGAGCCCAAGGAGAGCTTATCAGATACAAGGCTGGGGTTGGCAAGCTTGCTTATCTCCAAGCAGGTCTGGGCGGGGCTTGTGTGGTCTTGATGCTTTGTATGGGACCAGGGATTGAAACCCCGCCTTGCGACCACTACGCCATCGTTGGTGTGGTGAACAGCCCGGTCTGCCCCCAATCCCTGCTCGCAAAGGCCCTAAGGATTCGAAGGTTGCATTCTCGGCGACGGCAACTGTCGGTGTTTGCGGTCGTGCAACCCTCCGCGCGCGCAGTCCTGGGTCGGGCAGTACAGTTTACCAGCTGTTTGAGATCTGTTCACGCTGGGTAATGCCTCTAGAAAATCGTATTACCGTGATCGGGGTTCGGCCTTGAACGTTGATCAACGTCTCACACCACCATTGCATCGGGAACAATCGGGGCGTGACAGGACATCATGACTGCGTCCGGCCAGTTTTGGCAACATATACGCCTCGCCAGTTCATCGTGTTCGACCGTTGCCGCACGGCTGTATAGAACCGCGCTTGAGGAAAGATACGTTCGATGACATGGGTGTGCAGAGGGCTGATAGCCCGGACCCCTCCTGATGCTGCCATTGGCGGTATCCTTGTATCACCCACAGAGCGCGTGCGTGTGGCACTCTAGAGCGTCGCGTTCGAGGTCTAGGCCTAATTATCTCTCAAAGCCGCTTGCTTTTATGGCTCGACGATCAGTAGTCCGCCCTCGATTCAACAGGACCGCTGGCAACATGCGACCGCTCTCACCCGAGCAGTACAATCGGATCGGGCTGTGCTCTGCGCTATTTTACCCGCTGGTCGGATTGCCGAGCAGGCATTTTCTGGATAGATACCTGGCCCCGGTCCGATCAACCTTGATCTGCACGTACTTATTCCTCCTCCTTCCCCCACGTGTGCCAGTCGTTCCTTCCCTGTGCTACCACTTACCTGGCCGTGCCTGACATTTCGCAGCCAGCCTCGTTCGACCCAAGTCTTCTTTACTACGCTTCTCGTTGGCAAGGAAGTCTCCGACACACAGCATGGCTGACGCTGAGAAAGCGAACTACGAGATTGACGCAGGACGCCGAGGGTCCGATCATGATGTTCGGAAGGGCTCCATAACGGAGGCCGCTGACATCTATGGAAACGCCGAGACTGCTGAGCGTGAGAACGACCACCCCATCTACCATTGGCGGACGATGTGCTGACACGACAACACAGAGTATGGTTATGTCAAGCGAGGGCTCAAATCCCGTCACATCCAGTTCATCGCGCTTGGAGGTAACTTTCTGTCCCATTTGCAGGTTTCTGAGACTTTACTGATCGTGATGTGCGTTATTTCCAGGAACTATCGGAACTGGTCTGTTCTTGGGTATCGGCAAGGCTTTGCACACTGGCGGTCCTCTCTCCCTTCTCCTCGGTTACACCCTGGTCGGTGTCGCCATCTTCGCCATGATGCAGTGTCTAGGCGAGATGGCCACCTGGCTGCCACTTCCCGGTGCAGTGCCCCAGTACTGCGCTCGCTACGTCGACCCGGCTCTTGGTTTCGCTGTGGGTTGGAACAACTGGATCTCGTGCGCCCTGACATTGTGTGCCGAGATTTCCGCTGCCGCCGTGGTCATTGGTTTCTGGAATGAATCAATCAATCAGGCTGTTTGGATCTCCATCATTTTAGTGCTTATCATCTGCCTAAACATCTTCGCCGTGTCCGTTTACGGAGAAGCCGAGTTCGCCTTTGCCAGTAAGTTGCAGGATCTGATATGACACACACGGCAGACTGACCAAAAGCCTAGGTATCAAAATCATCACTATCATCGGCCTGCTGATTCTCGCCTTCATCATCGACCTCGGAGGTGGACCGGACCAAGGGCGACTTGGGTTCCGATACTGGAGGGAGCCGTACGCTGCGATGCGTAGCCACATCGGCACTCCTGGTAGCGGCACCGCCCGCTTTACCGGTTTCTTTGCCACTCTTGCAAACGCGGCTTTTAGCTACGGTGGTGTCGAGATGGTGGCTGTTGCAGCTGGAGAGGCCGAGGATCCAAGGAGGAATATTCCCAAGGCTGTCCGTCGTGTGTTCTGGCGTATTCTTTTCTTCTACGCCCTCGGATCGCTTGCCATTGGTGTCACCGTCCCAGCCAACGACAAACGTCTCCTGAGTGGCGGTCCTGGTGCCCATTCCTCTCCCTGGGTCATCGCCATTGTCCGTGCTGGCATTCCCGCTCTGCCATCAATCATCAACGCTGTCATCTTGACCTCGGCCACATCTTCTGGTAACGCTTTCCTCTACACGGGTTCTCGCTACCTCTTCGCGTTGGCCCAGAACAAGCAGGCTCCCAGGTTCCTGCTCAACTGCAGCAAGGCCGGTGTCCCATATTACTGTGTCTTGATCACCGCGTCGATCGGACTCTTGACGTATATGACCCTTGCTTCATCCGCGGCCCAGGTCTTTGACTACTTCCAAGCGTGAGTTGACAGAATCACCATGCTCACCTTGCAACCTGCTAACGTCGTGCCAGTCTGACAACCATCACTTCCCTCTTCACTTGGGTCTCAATCCTCATCGCCTTCCTTCGTTTCCGCGCCGCCTGCGCCGCCCAAAACGTGCCACGGTCCGACCTCATCTTCCGCAGCAAGTTCCAGCCCTTCACAGCCTACTTTTCGCTCGTCTTCTTCATCATCATCATCCTGGGCAACGGGTTCGTCGTCTTCACACGCTCGGATGGCGAGTCCAATTGGAACATAGAGGACTTTGTCACGGCATACGTCGTCATCCCGATCTTCCTCGGCCTGTACGCATTCTGGAAGATCTTCAAAAGGACCAGTTTTGTCAAGGCTGTTGAGGCGGATATCTGGACTGGCAAGGCAGCGCTTGATGCGGAATTCTGGCCAGAGAGACTACCTCGCAACATGTTGGAGCGCATCTGGTTCTGGATCGCTTGAGTTGCTCTCCGAATCAGCTGTCCATAAATTGTCAATATCGGTTGGACACTCAAAAGCCACATTCGTTTGGCGTCAGCGGGTCTTCTCAGGAAGATGGTCAAAACGTGTGCGCAACGATCGGGGACACGTCGTAATATATAGGTATCATAAGGCCGTGTATGGAATACAGTTTTCCAAAAAAAGCTACGTTCCAAGGACTAAATCGTCGCCCTGCACCGGTCTCATCTCACCTCGCGGTGGTATCGTTTCCACCGCCGCGCTAGCGTGAGGTACTGAAAGTTAATCATCGAACAGCCAGTCGAGCTTAGACGGCCGATGCTGAGGACGGGTCGAACAATTGCCATCGGTACCCTATACCCCATTGACGTTGTCCAGCTGCCAGTCCTCGAGCTCCGCCACGATCTCCGGAAGCATGCTCTCGACATCTTCCTCCTTCACCCCCAAAGCGCCAGTGATCAGTCGCTTGTACTCGCCTTGTTTGTCGCCCAGACCAGCCACTGAAAGGTTCTGCACGATGGTTTTGAACAGAGTCTTACGCTGCTGCATGAGGTCTTGCAGCTCGCGCACGAGCATCATCTTGTGGTTGACCGAGTTCTCCTCGTCATCGTCCTCGTCCATCAAACCGTCGTCTTGTGGCGCGTGTTCAAGTGCGCGCTCCTCTTCACTTAGCAGCTCCTTGAGTGCAAGATCCTGCTCGTCTTCCGTCAGACCTTCGCACTCGGCAATCAGTTCTTGCAGCTCTGCTATAAGCTCCTCGTCGCGCTCGTCTCCCCGACTGGCGGCCTCTGCCTCTTTTTGTCGCAGCTCCTCCGCCTGTCGCTTCAAGGCGTCGATTTCCTGACGGCGCAGTGCCGCGACACGTTCAGCTTCGGCCAGTTCTGCGTCCTTCTCCGCAATCTCAGCGTCGATGCTGCTGGCCAAGTCTCTCGCCTTGTTGAAGAGCACTGGCATGATGGAGGAGGTGAGTGCTAGTGCCGCCTCGGATCGGTAGACATCTGCGCTGTGCTCCAGACCTCGTGAGCCTCCGTGAAGGGATTGCTGAGAAATGAGAGGATCAATGGGAATGCCACCTCCGTTCATGCCACTTTGGTGCATCCGCACTGGCCCACCCATGCCGATCGGGCCGAGACTTGAGTCAGCTTGGAACGGAGAGGAAGAGAGCTGTCGGTTGTTGGTGCGCTCCTGTCGTCGGTGATTGAGCTGGACAATCAGTTGATCCGCAGTCTCCCCATTCCTATTGGGGATGTCGACAGCTGCGTTCCGGCCGATCAAGCTGCGAACGCACTTTCTAGCGCCATTGCGAGCCGCGATGGTGATGGCGGTGTCACCGTTGTGATCGGTTATGTTGAGCACGTTCTCGATCCCACCAGGAGGAAGCACATCCGACATCTTATCAAGGATGCAGTCCAGGTAGTAGCGCGCGCACTGGTACTTGCTTTTCCGCTCAGTGGTGTTGGCGATGTGATGGAAGACCGTGCTCCCAAACCACTCTTGCATGTTCACTGTACGGATGAGGAGTCCAGCCAGCTTGGCCATATTCTGGCTGTCGAAATTGTTGGTGAAGACAACAGCTCGCAGAAGAGGTGTCTCGCCATTCTTCGACTGAACATCGATGCTTGCTCCGCGCCGAATAAGATCCTTCACGACCTCAATATCGCCCATGGCTGCGGCCCAGTGCAAAGCAGTGTAGCCTTTGTCATCGATCGGTCGATTGAGATCCACAGATGGAGGCGGTTGAGGCGCGGAGGGTAGGGAATCCTGAGGATCGTCCTGAAGCACAAAGTAGTCCATGAGTTCCTCCGCCCAGAGTTGGTGCTCCTTGTCAGCTTGAGTCATCGTGTCTTCGATCCGACGGCGCTTGCGGGACCCGGTATGATAGCCATCCTGGTGGTCAAAGTCGTCGAAAGCTGATTCAGATGCGATGGTGATGTTATCAGGCGTGTCGCCATCCATCATACTGGTGTCTGCTTGCTCGTAATCAGGCACCGTGGCATAGACTGCGCGCGTCTTAGTCCCGCTGGCAGCTGGTTGATTAGCATTCTTCTTACCAGGTTGCCGGCGCGGTTGCGCTGGAGCACGCGGCTGACGAGGTTTTGAAGATGCAGCGGTGGCATGTTTGGGAGCGGGCGGCGGGCTTCTATCGCCAGGCACAAAGTCGAAGATGGCCTGGAGTTTGTCCAGCACGCTGTTCTTCTGCGCCAGTAGTCTACCATCGGACAGAGGAATCCACGTGCCCTGATATTTGCCGTACCCGCCCTGCACCTTCTCGTGCACACCTTTCTGCACCTCTCGCTCCAAGATACGGGTGCGCGCTGGCTTGTCGTATTGGGCGACCTGTGCGCAATATCTCATCAGTAAAATGCGATCTTCCTTCGACCTGCTTGGAGACCGACCTTCAAGATGTGCGTCGCATTGATCCAATCATCGGACCTCCGTCGCATCACATGATTGCCCTCCACATTGCATTCGTACACCGGCACCTGGATAGAGTGTCAGTGATTGTGAGGATGCGCAGAACTGTCAGGGTCATGAACATACATTGCTATATGTGGCGCTGTAGATTTTGTCACCCATGATGGATGAAGCTGCGGTAGTAGAGGAGACGGATAGAGGTGATGTTCGGGCGATGAGACTGCAGCGGAAGTGCTTGAGAGAGCGACGCGCGAAGGAGACGCGTAAAGTGCAACCGTTTGCTCTTGCCGCAATGCCGAAGCGGGACGGGACGTGAGCGACCCGTGCGCGATTAGTCAGACATGACTGAGGGCATTGCTATCCACGTACAAAGGCAAGTTGGCAACGTAGACTAGACAAATACACGATCGATCCGGAACCTTTGCCATACTTTCGATCGACCCGACAACAGAGAAAATGGCAGGAGACGAGCTCGTGGACCACTCGCCACAACATCCTACCCCAGCTGCGCCGATACCGACAGCTTCCAATCTTGTGCTCATCGACAACTACGATTCGTTCACCTGGAATGTCTATCAGTATCTCGTGCTCGAAGGAGCCAAGGTGACAGTGTTCCGCAACGACGAGATCACACTGGAGAAGCTCATAGCGTTGAAGCCAACGCAACTTGTCGTCAGTCCTGGTCCGGGACATCCGACGACCGATTCTGGCATCAGCAAAGATGCCATCAAGCACTTCAGCGGTAAAATTCCAGTACTTGGAGTCTGCATGGGCGAGCAATGCATCTTTTCGGTTTTCGGAGGAGAGGTCACAGGTACTGGCGAGATTATGCACGGCAAGACATCGCCTCTCCGCCATGACGGAAAGGGCGTCTACGCAGGACTGGCCCAGGATCTCCCCGTAACCAGATATCATTCGCTGGCGGGCACTCATTCGACTGTACCGGACTGTCTAGAGGTATCATCCTGGATCGATGTCGGACCGGATGGGGGCAAAGGTGTCATTATGGGCGTTCGGCACAAGGAACTTCTCGTGGAAGGCGTTCAGTTTCACCCAGAGAGTATCCTGACCGCAGAGGGGAACATCATGATCAAGAACTTTCTGCGCATGCAGGGTGGGACTTGGGCGGAGAATGCGAGTCTGCAAAATCAGGCGCCCGCTGCTGTGGCCAATGGCACACCATCAAAAAGCCCTGGCCCCAAGGTCTCGATTCTTGAGCGTATCTACGAGCACCGCAAACGAGCAGTCGCAGCCCAGAAACAGATTCCTTCTCAGAGACCCGAGGATCTGCAAGCGGCACTCGACCTCGATCTTGCACCCTCGCTCATATCTTTCGCCGACCGCTTAAGACAGACGCCGTTTCAGCTCTCTCTGATGGCAGAGATCAAGCGTGCCTCGCCTTCAAAAGGAGTCATCTCTTTATCCGCCTGCGCACCAGCTCAAGCGAGAACCTATGCATTGGCGGGTGCAAGCACGATCTCCGTCCTGACCGAGCCAGAGTGGTTCAAAGGAAGCATAGATGACTTGAGGAGTGTCCGTACGGCCCTTGAGGGCATGCCGAACCGCCCTGCGTTACTAAGAAAGGAGTTCATCTTCGAGGAATACCAAATCCTCGAAGCAAGACTTGCTGGCGCAGACACTGTGTTGCTCATCGTAAAGATGCTGGACACTGAAACACTAACACGACTATACAAGTACTCTCAGTCTTTGGGCATGGAGCCACTCGTTGAGGTCAACACTATCGAGGAGATGGAGATTGCCGTCAAGCTGGGCTCAAAGGTCGTCGGTGTCAACAACCGAAACCTCACGAGCTTCGAGGTCGACATGGACACCACGACAAGGCTGATGAAAATTGTGCCAAAGGAAACCATTCTCTGTGCGCTGAGTGGCATCGCCGTGCCGGAGGACGTCGTCTCGTATCAGAAGAGTGGTGTTGGCGCTGTGCTTGTCGGAGAGGCGCTTATGCGCGCAAAGGACACGGCCAAATTCATTTCTGAGCTCCTGGGCGGCAACGCAAAGGCTAGCAAGGCAAAGTCTCAACGCAAGCTACTTGTCAAAATCTGCGGTACCAGGAGCGCGGAGGCTGCGAGTACTGCAATCCAGGCTGGGGCGGATCTGATCGGCATCATACTTGTGAAAGGCCGAACGCGATGCGTTTCGACCGAGACTGCATTGCAGATATCGGAGGCTGTGCATAGCACTCAAAAGACGGCAGCTGCGGTCACAGATTCGTCTATTGAAGCGACTGAGAAGGCGAGCAGCTTCTTCGAATGTACGGCTGCCCATCACATACAACACCCGAAACGTGCATTGCTGGTGGGAGTCTTCTTGGATCAGCCGCTTGACTACGTACTGGAACAGCAGAAGCTTTTGGATCTCGACATCGTCCAGCTGCACGGCTCCGAGCCATTGGAGTGGGCAGCACTCATTCCGGTACCCGTAATTCGATCATTCAAGCCTGGAAATACTGGCCTTGCCTCACGGGGTTTCCACTCCATACCTCTGCTTGATTCTGGTTCGGGAAGCGGAAAGCAACTGGACATCGACAGTGTCAAGAAGCTCTTGGAGGGTGACCGAGGGCTGCGTGTACTGCTAGCTGGCGGACTGGACCGTGACAACGTTGCCCAAGCAGTCGAAAATGTAGGCGCAAGTAAATTTCAGCTTGCAGGTGTCGATGTCAGCAGCGGCGTGGAGGTCGATGGTGAACAAAATCTGGACAAGATCCGTGCATTCGTCAAGGCTGCCAAGGCTGTGGAGCTGTAGGAGAGTGAATGTGAGGAGCTTGTATGTATGATCAAGTCGTCTTCAACACGGAGCTTCACCTCTCGGCAGTCCCATCGCATGCGATCCAGATGCGCTCGCAAGGATGCGTGAGTTATGCCGCTAAATGTCATGCATCGCTCAGTGTCAGTCGGTGCGCTTTCATGTGATCGTTTGAGGTCGCTCTAATTATTCAGGTCTCTTACAGCGATTCTTTGCAAACTTCCTCTGACAACAGCCAAGTACAAGCTGACTCCGAACTCTCACCGTTCAGTATCTCACGACCACTCGACATCACGCTCAACGAGGCCAACAACTTTACGCCGCTCAACTCCGAATTCTTCTGACGGATCAGCACATCAAACAGACACTGCACTACAACGTTCCGGACGCCGAATCTGAAATTCACCTAGGCGCTGCCTCACGATCGCCAGTGTCAGCTGAAAAGTTCGAGCATTCGCAGAGTGAAACACGGATGGGCATGTGATCCGGACTCAAAACGGCTACAACACTTCCAAACCTCCGCGTCCGACTATCTTCTTGTCACCAATAACACCGACAACACCGACAGCACCGACAACACCGATAACCATCTCAAATCAAGACTTATCTTCAACCACGATCTCATCATGGGAGCTTCAGCGTTGAAGGGCTGCCACATCGTGATTCATGGCCAAATCAGGTCAGACTGGCCACCGTACAAGGTGAAGCAGTGGGTTGCGCTTCGTGGAGGAGAAGCTTCGTTCAAGCCCAGACTCACCGAGGAAACAACTCATGTGGTTATTACAGAGAAGGAGTGGAGAGTTCAAGGGCCTTTTGTGCAGGAGGTTCTCGAAGCGAATGAAAATGGTCGTGGCATTCATGTTGTCAGCTTTGAATGGCTTGAAGACTGCCTTGACAAGTCAACAAAGAGAAGCGAGAGTCGTTATCTGTGGGAGAAGCTGGACAAGCGCACCACGAAACAGAGTGACCGAGAAGCCAAGCAGGCATCGAAGATGGTGAAGGAACCAGGCAACGTGCAGGGCTTGATGGCGCAGACTTTCCTGCAAACTACAGAGGCTCACATCACCGACCTCGACCGCAAGAAGATCGCCCTGCAACAAGCAAAGGAAGCGCAGGCTCAACAAGAGGCCGCGGACGAAGTTCGTCTTCAGTTCAAGAATGTTCGTGAGCGGATGAGCATTCCAGAACAGGCCGCCATCTTCAAGCGTAGCGCGATCAGGGCGCGAAACGAAATCATTTCTGGTACCTAAGCTTGGTACAAACATTCGCCGGAAGAGACAACGCTAACGACATCGCAGACAATCACCACATTTACGTCGATAGCACCAACTTCACGTTCGACATCACGATCACGAAGATCGACAGCAAGCAAAACAAGAACGAGCGCTACGTCCTGACGGTATGTACCGCAAAATCATTCTCATACAGTATAGACGATATATCCAATTGGTGGACTAACACTCACCTCAGCTGCAGATTTACGAGTCCAACAATGAGCCGTCCACCTACGCCCTCAACTGCCAGTTTGCTGGCACCAAGATTCTTCCACGAAACGATATCATCGTTGCCATCGGTAGCAACTTCCCCACCGTCTTCCGCGCGTTCAAGAAAGTTTTTTTCGAGAAGACCAAGGTTCATTGGGACAATCGCTTGTCCCAGGATTGGGATCGTGCGCGTCGAGCAGCCGATGGTCTAGTCATCGCTCGCCCGGCTGAGGTCCGCTTCGAAGATGCGCCGTTCATTTACCATCCTCCGCAGTATGGCTCGAAAGGTGAGCTCCCTGCTGGGAAGCATCACGAGCTGATCAGCTTGGACTCGCCAGAGCCAGATTTGCGCATGAGTGGTGGGAACGGAGGAAGCCCCAGCTCCTCCGGCGGTTCATCTCGTAGCAAGTCTCGGCCTCACCCGAATCTCAAGACGAGTAATATGGAGCTACCGCCAATTGAAGACCCCGAAAGCGACCCATTAGGCTATCCATTCGGTGGCAACATCGACAGCGCACTCGACCTCGATCAATCGCAAGACGTGGGCGGAACTGGTTACGAGGCCAACGAAGCAATTCACGGCGCTGTGAATGGCCAATATGGCTCATCCGACGCAGACATCCTTCAAAACCAGGATAGTCCGTATCGCCCCATGAGCTACGAGAACCCATATCAGTCAATTGGCGCGAGTGGACACGCAGAGTCTGCTACGGACATTACGCCCTCCAACAGCTTCGGCACTGGATACAAACAAGCGGGTGACTCCATCATCGGCAGTGATGCAGACTATGGATTCGATTCGTACATCAACATGGACCACTTCGATACGCAGACCCAGAACGCCAGCTACACTCAAGCCGCAAACCTTGCTGGGGTCAATCTCATGCAGATGATCGCACAACAGCCAGCTGGTGCTACCGCGGACAACGTCCTTGGAAAGCGCAAGGACAGCACGGAAGTGAATGATTCGGTGAAGAGGGCCAGATTCAACGACGAGTCTGGTAGTCTTTCCGAGCATGCTTTCGACAGCAACAACTTCGCCCAGGGTTGAGTCAATGCACACACGCGATTTGAGAAAAGTTTCAAGAATGCTTCATGAAAGGTTTGCGCTGCACTCGATATCAAACAAAAGCTTCTGCGTGCAGATCCAGGGGGGACAACCCATCGCGCAAGTTCACATTCTGGGTCAGGATTCGCATACTTGTATATTAGCTCATGAGACTTGACTGGTCGACCATCGGAACGAATTGTATTAATCCTTCACCGCTCTGACCACCCATAGCGGATCTCTCGAATTCATACCCATCCACTTCATCAGACCCCCTACTTGCGGAGCACCTGAATCGGCAGACCCATTGCTCAATTCCACAATTTCAATCTTCTTCCAGCCAGCAAAGTGCAGGAAGTCTGCTACCATCTCCAATCTCTCTTCTTCTTCGACACGTAGCCAACGGCTAATGGCCTTGGTCGGGAAGCAGCGATTGCTGATTGTCAAGTGCACTGTACCGCCAGTCTTGGTTGCTTCTCGCAGAGACTTGAGAACCTCAACTGGCTTCGTCAGGTAATCAGTGCTAACTACGTTCGTCGACGCATCCAGCTTGCTGTTCTCGTCCACATCGACGGCCTTGGCTTCCTTGAGAGCGGAGTTGATGTCCGGGTATTGGTTGAGATCCTTGAGTAGCCGACCACCGTTCAGAACTTTGTTCGCGTCGAGCTCGGCCTTGTTCATTCCCATGCCGATGACTTTCAAATCGCCAGTGGAAGTGGCTGCCTCAACGGCCTTCGGATAGTGGCTGACCCAGCTACTGCAGAAATCCAGGATTGTGCCCTTTCGAGGGAGAACTGCATCGTAGTACTCTCGGAGGGTGGCTATTGCCGCATCGTCGATATGCGTTACAAATCTAGGAGCGCTGTAGAATCTGTCGTCGGAAGACGAGTCCCTTCTTGTGAAGTCCGACGGGTTATATGGCCAGCTTTGATGCCGAGGCGTGTACTGCTTGATTGGCCAGTTGTTCGACGAAGTCATGCTGAACGATCGTGATGATAGTGTGGCGGCAAGGAGAAGTCCGCCGGCGGAAAGACTGATCAATGGGACAGGCCTAAATAGCGGCCTGCTGGTCATTTGCATCAAGTCGTGTTAGTCGGAACGGCCGAAATGTTGCTGATGAATGCACAGGTTAGAATGAATGATGCTGAGGTGGTCGAAGTAGTAAGGCGAGGTGCATGAGTACACTCACTTTGATGACGTAAGGGACCTTTTGATGGTCAATCGAATGAAATTGGGAGGATGATATCAGTCAAGAAGACCACTTCTCCAACGCATTGCACTGCTCATGGCGCTAGATAGGAAAGGTTCAACGAGGAGATACCTGTCTAACTTGCCATCTCGGAGAATCTGCCCGACTGTGCCATATCCGATGTCTCTTTACTCCGGCCTTCCAACGCCCGCGCTTCACAGGTCCCAGGCCACGGTGGCTTCTTCACAGTCGTCCTCCTTCCAGCAACTTGCGCAGTCGAACGGCTTGACCAGCGGAGTACTGATATCACTCTTGCCAGCGCATTGTATGGCTGGCTGGCTGCCCCTTTGCCGCACATCATTGACGAGGATGCCAAGAGGGCCTGTTCGAACTCGAAGATAGATTCGTATCTCAGGAGTTCGATGTTGGGGGGCTCGAAATCTCGTTGTCCGGTCCTTTCATCACGAGTCGCAGCCGTCCTCATGTACTTTTCACCTCGACAGGATGCGGAACCCTCCATTGATCAACGACTTGCTCTGATATTGCATGACAGCAAAGTCCGCTTCCTACTACCATCCAGCAGTCTGCGCGCATCAATCCTCTGCAGGCGGCGCTGGCCCACAAGGTAACACCATTTTCTCCATGCATTGCATCCGCACTTTCTCCATGGGCATGCCCATCCCGATAGCCATGTAGTGAAGAAGCGGTGGATGACCTTGAAAACTAGCGTATGAGTCGCGGGCGATGTTCGAGGTCCATTCGTGCTTGGTGGTGTCGGCGTGGCCAGTTCCGATGTACTTGTTCTGGAGCGATTCGAGCTGCTGCTGAGTGCGGAGTTTGTCGGCCTGGACGTGGTTAGCAAAGGTCAAATATCAATACAGCTAGGGGCATACCATGATGAAGTCAAGATGTGTGTCGGTGTGCACAAGGTCGCGTCTTGAGTGATGCTGAAGGAAGGCGATCGATCACTCAGACAAACTTCATGGAACTCGAACCCTCATATCTGAGTACAACCTGGAAGAGCTAGCGGCGGACGAGCCCGGCTAATGAGAGACAACTCCGTCGCGCGTCGCGTCCTCCCAACTTTCGAGAGCACTTCAACCTGACTACGACAAAGGGTCGATAATCACCGCGCTCTCCACACACCATGCCCACCGCAGCAGGACGTAAGCGTCGCTCTGTTAGTGTTGCATCAAACAGCACTACCCAAGAGACCATGTTAACGCTCGCACGTAGGATCGTCACGAAGACGCCGAAGATGCCGGAGCATCGCCAGAACCTCAAACGCAACGCAGACGAACGCAGCATGAAGACGACGAGGATGACTTCACACAAACTCAAGGCGGAGAGAATGTGGAAGACATGGCCAAGAAGCTCGTGCGGCTAGCCCTGGCCTGCGAGTATCAACGAAGGCCGATACGTAGAGCTGAAATAGGCGACAAAGTCCTCGGCACCAACGGGAGGAAGTTCAAAGAGGTGTGGAATCAGGCACAGAGACATCTCAACGATGTTTTTGGCATGGAAATGATGGAGCTGCCGGTTAAGGAGAAAGTCACGCTCCAACAACGACGAGGTGAGACTTTGAATGATTGACGTTGCGTAGCCATGGCTAATAAACACACTTCAGCCGCCAACAAAAGCCAGTCCGGAGCATCTAAGCCTACACCCTCCTGGATTGTATCGTCGATCCTACCGGATAGGTTCCGCATACCAAGTATCATCAACCCGCCCTCAGCTCCGACACCTGATCACGACGCAACATACACAGCGATCTACACGCTCCTCATCTCATTGATCAGCTTTTCTGGAGGCACCCTTCCAGACGCCAAGATGGAACGATGTCTCATGAAGCTCGGGATGAGAGACAACACGCCGGTGCAAGATTACGAGAAGACTGAGAAGCTTCAAAAGCGACTCGAGAAAGACGGCTACATCGTCAAGGTCAAGGAGAGTACTGGAGCAGGCGAGGATGATGTGTATTGGATTGTGGGCCCGAGAGGAAAAGTTGAAGTCGGAGATCGTGGCGTGCGGGGCCTTGCCAAAGCCGTTTATGGAGACTTGACCGAAGCCGAGGATGAGGCGCTTGACAAAAGAATTGAGAGATCTCTTGGGATTGGTGAACGTCCGCCGGAGAAGACGCAAGCTGCGCAGAATGGCGAGAGATCGAAGCGAGGCAGGCAGAAGAAGCCTCAGGAGCCGCAGGAAGAGGAACAGGACGAAGAGAGCAGTGACGACGAGGATGACTGAGGGATCGGACATGGACGGGCACTGCGCAGTCACACCTTTGCCAACTCCGACCCGACGCCATGATGTTGACAACAGTCGAAGCCTCTCGCGATCGAGACACTGCGGCAGCCGGAACTTTTCGCTACGAAGGCATGACTGCAGCTTCGATTGCCAGCAGAGATGCATGCAACCGCCTTCATACGGAAGGTGTGCTAAGACGAGACACAGCCGTGAGCTGTTATGTTCATGGCAGCGCTGTAGTCCAGCACGGCAAGCCACCCCACTTGCTGATTCATGCAGTCGGCTTACTCAAAGCTGACTGCAGGTCTACCCGGCAGACACTCCGAGACGAAGGCCTTCAGTTTGAAAACACTGGCATTGCTCACCTGGACAGCTCTATTGCATGCACTTGAATACCGGGCCAATGCAGAGAGCTTGAGCTTACGAGCCATTGCCGAGTAACATCGGCTCCCCTCCACCATGGTACTGTTAGAGGGGCTGGGATACTAGAAGGCACACCAATGCAATGAGTTTGACATAAAGAACCCGGTGCCCTTCGATTTGTCCATATCAACGGAGCGATCATCCAGCTCAAACACTTCACCGAATTCTAGCAACAAGATGATTCTTGCCTCGCTCCTCGCCCTGGCCGGCTTGTTCAGTTGTTGTGCTGCTGACGGTCAGTCGTGATTATATTGACCTCAGCTGCTACAACCTACTAAACCTACTAACGTCAAGTTCTCGTACAGCCTTCCCGTTTGAACGGCTCGAGAAGAACAACTCCATGCTTCTGATCCTCGACCTGCAGGACGGTCTGTACACTCTTGCAAGGGACTTCGATCCTACGCTCTACTACAATGCCATCACAGCCCATTCTGCAATTGGCAAGCTCTTTGACATTCCCGTCGTGATGACCACCTCGGCTCAATCTGGACCAAATGGACCTTTACCAAAGGATATTTTGGACATGTATCCTGACGCGCCCTTGATTCAACGACAAGGCGAAGTCGATGCCTGGGACAATGCTGAGTTCCGAGCTGCCATTCGAGCCACTGGAAAGAAACAGATCATCATGGCAGGGATTGTAACGGACGTCTGTACGTGCTGCACGGCAAGCGAGTAACGGTGCGACGACGCAAGAGTTGACTTGGGAGATCAGGTACCACTTTCCTCGCCCTCTCCCTTCGCGCCGAAGGCTACAGCGTCTGGGCGAATGTAGAAGCGTCCGGCACCACGACTGAATTCATTCGCGACGTATCGAACGATCGCATGGCGAGAGCAGGCGTGCAGATGGTCTCGCTTTTCAGTATTGTCTGCGACTTGATGCGAGACTGGCGCAACGAGCCAGGTGCCGCTGTCATCTTTCCTTGGCTGGCAAAGTACTTCCCTGCCTATGGTGTTTTGGCTCAAGCTCACGGCGGTGCTATCCTGAATGGAACGGTCGTGCCGGGAGAGGCGGTACTGCTGCCTGAATTTTAAGCTGTTGCGATAGGAAGTGCACACCGATTGTGCGTTCGATGCAGCGAGAAACAGCCGGTAGCTTCATGAAACAAGGCAACATTGAGCTGCTCTTCAAATGTCGTCCGTCCTGTCAGTGTTCTAGGCCAATGTGAAACTGAAGTCAGCAGTGAAGCTCAGCCTCGTGGCCGGTTGGTGGGGCCAAGGGTCGACGCCAGAGCGTCGTCCTGCGTCGTCCTGGCTTCGACACATTGTGATTCTCAAATGTCCCAGTGTCTTTGGAGATCAGGCAGCATTTCTTCCTCGCCTGACCCTTGGAGATGATATAAAGACTTGTTCGATTCGTTTGCATTCCCTCTCCTGCGTTTCGAACACTTGCCCTGCCGATCGATAACCTGCCATGCCGTGAGCTTGGAGACTCGAAGAGCCAGCAAACATTCACTGCTATCTGGCCGCTACACTCGACGACCGCAAATTCGATCCTCCGACTCGGTGATAATGTCAAGTCAACCGCCGGGTACATTCCTGCCCAACACGAAAGTTACGGTCGGCAGTCAGAAGGTCTACATTGTGAAATATCTCTCGGAAGGAGGATTCGCCCACGTGTATGTGGTCCGCGTCCCGCGCGATAATGGAAAAGATGAGATTGCAGTGCTCAAGCGGGTGGCTGTGCCCGATAAAGAACACCTGGCCAACATGCGGACGGAGGTGGAGACGATGAAGAAGCTGAAGGGACACTCGCGTGTGGTGACATACTACGACAGTCATGCCAGCCAGCTGAAAGGCGGTGGTTACGAGGTCTTCTTGCTCATGGAGTACTGTAGTGGCGGTGGTCTGATTGACTTCATGAACACCCGTCTACAGCACCGCCTGACGGAGCCCGAGATTCTCAAAATCTTTGGAGATGTTGCCGAAGGTGTTGCCTGCATGCACTACCTCAAGCCGCCTTTACTCCACCGAGATCTCAAGGTTGAGAACGTCTTGATTGCGAAGGCTCCTGCTGGTGGCACTCCCACGTACAAACTCTGCGATTTTGGTAGCACAGCGCCTCCGAGGCCTGCCGCGAGGACCGCCGAGGAGGGAAGGCTGATTGAGGAAGACGTTCAGAAACATACCACGATGCAGTATCGGAGTCCTGAAATGATCGATGTGTGGAGGAAACAGCCAATCGACGAGAAGGCGGATATCTGGGCGCTGGGAGTCCTGCTCTACAAGCTGTGCTACTACACAACGCCTTTCGAAGATGTTGGGCAGATGGCCATTCTGAATGCGAGCTTCAAATATCCGAGCCACCCAATCTTCTCGGATCGATTGAAAAAGTTGATAGGAGCAATGCTGAAGGAAGATCCTCGCAACAGGCCCAACATATACCAGGTCATCAAGGAGTCATGCAGCATGCGTGGGACACCAGTGCCTATCAAGGACATCTATGCTGGGAGGACGCAGTCTGAAGCGCGAAAGAACGAGTCGTTACCCTCCACAGAGCCGATTGCATCTCCGCCCATTGGATTGCAGAAAGTCGCACCACCAGTACAAGTTCAATCGATTCCAGATATTGCGCCTATGCGAAGAGGCAGACCAACGTCTACAGCGCAACCATCCGCCATACCGAAAACTGCTACTTCTCCCGCACGAGGGGATCCATTCGCTGCACTGGATTCCAAGAACTATGAGGTGCGAGCTGGAGCAATCGACGAGCTGTCGACAAAGTTTCCGTCGCTGGACGAGTTTTCCATTGCCCTTGATGGAGGCACATTCGCGTTCGCATCGCCCAAGCCCACGCAAGCAAATCCTGAGCCCGGAAAGACGAACTTGAGCGAGCGCGTAACAATGGCACTGGCTGATGAGGTCTTTTCAACGACTCAAACAGCCAAGACTGCACCGAAGGTTCAATCATCTCGTACGGCGACCACAACGCAGAGCCAGCAAATCAAGCCTACAATGTCAACGGGAGTGCAGGTAGATCGAATAGCTGCGTCTTCAAACCAACAGTCTGCGGCCCGACCGGCCGCGCCTTACAAGTCGACAGCCGTGGGCTGTTCTCCACCACCCACAGGCAGGAAGCCGTTGGACATCAACAACCGGCCCATCTGGAGAGTATCCGACCATGTCCGCTCTGAGAGTCAGCTAAGGGCACTGGGAACGAGTGTCTCGGCTTCCGCATTACATTCACCCAGCATGCCGCCACCGCAACGTCCAGGCATGCTCGACGTTCACCGATCCAAATCCCAGACCCATACCCTCCAGGCTCCTCCTGCGTCCGATTCATCCCGACCCTCTCTGGAAGGTGGTCGGCCCTCCAATGATGGAAACGCTGAAGCGAACGTGGCCCGCACTCACTCGTTGAACGCGAGAACACGGCCATCGAGCATGTATGTCAATTCTGACATGGACTATCTGCGAGACCAGGAGATTTCCCGATCACGACCATCATTGGAAATACGAAGGCATAGTCGCCAAGCTTCCCATAGCCGACAGGCATCTCAGACGAGAGCTAGCTCATCCGATGAAAGCGCCATCGCGGATGACATGAACTACCTACGCAATTCCGAAGAAAGCGGTGCAAAACCTGGCCATCACAAAGCACGAGCGAGTTTGAGTGGGATTGGGAAGAGCATAGGCGGACGTTTCAGCGGTGCCTTCAAGCGCTTTGAGCGCACTGCCTCATTCGAAAACCAGCGAGGACCACGTACCCCAGAAGAGCGTGCAACAAATGACGAGCCACAATTCCTATCTCCAATCACCGGCTCCGAAACGACTAAGAGTCGGAACTCTGACGCCGAGGAAGAGACAGAAGAGATCCCCATTGAGATCAAGCGAGAGCTCGAACGCCAGCGAGCAACGCAAGAAGAGCGCCGCGTTGCTGAAGCCGCAGCGGAATACCGTGCTCGAGTCGCCGCTCAAGGTACAGGCACCGTGCCTCCTCCCAGCCGAGCCAGCACCATCCAGAAACGAGTACAGACCCTCCTCGATGAAGGCAGACAGTCTCCCGGCCCTCGCAAAACAGCCGAAGGCTATGGCAGATATACCGACACACCCGCATCGTCCTCCACAGAAGCACTCGACGCTCGCCCACAGTCGAGACCCATGTCGGCCATGAACAACAGCGGCAACAACCCGCCCATCATCTCGCCCAAACCCATGCTCGCGTCTAACAATCCTTACCCGAAGCACCGTCCACAACAGCAGCCCTCACCACTACCCTCGCCTGCGATCCAACAGCAACAGCAACAACCACAGGGCCCGGCACCCTCTACGTCCGCGCCATCAGAACCTACCAACCTCCAACGCAGCGTCTCCCGCCCTTCCGCGCCTCCCAAACCAAAAGCTTTCCGCACGGGTGGACCGGTACAGTGGCCTCCTGCTCCGCAATCACAGGACGAAGAGGTCCCGGCACCACCGGCCCGACCGTCCGGCGGCGGCGGCGGCGGCGGCTTAGCAGCACTCCTGGCGAAAGATCTAGAAGGTGTGCCGGACTACCCTCCTCGCACGTCGTCGAAGATTCATGCCACGGGTGGAATGACGCCGGTCACCAAGACGACTTCAGTACCGACATCGCGGACGCAGGTCGTTGCACATGGCGCGGAAGGCGAAGGCGATGAATTGGAGAGTTTCAGTAAGCGGTATCCGACGTTGAGTGGGATTGAAATGGTGGAGAGGGAGATCGATGGTGGCGGCGGGGGGGGGGGGGGGGGGGGTGGCGGCGGTGGTGGCGGTGGGAGAGGGAGAACGTCGAAGGAGGTGTGACATGTCGGTTTGGGATTGGGGATTGATAACGGGGAGCGTGGGCATCGTGTACAAAAGGAGAGAGAAGAAAAGAATTGTGATGTGGTTCGATGACTTGTGATCTCACCCTGGGTTGGGTTATTCATAGATTCCCTGGTAGAGAGGTAGACATGTGAAGAGTCGGGTAAGTGGTCACGACAGATGAATGATGCTCGATTGATTGCGCATTTTCATACCGCGAGGACATGCTCGATATTTCTTGCCAGGGAGTGCATATGCGGTTCGCGTGGGAATCATAGCTTACCAGGATGGTTCCCAGTACCGCTGTTGGAGTTCAGCCCGACTAGTAACTACGTTCCCGATCCGTACTTCTCGTTTCGCATTGAATCATCGTCCGACCATCGACCCGGCCCGTGTTGCCATTTCCTTCCGAGGGGACAAGTGTGACATGATACAAGTCTGATCCTTGACAATGACCCTCAGTCTTTGCGAGGATGCTTCTCCGAGGCTCGAAATTTCGGAACTGGGCATGCGTGTGTGGTGGCCTCCGAAGATGGACCTCGCAGATCCGTTCTCCAAAGAAGCGATGGTATACGGAAGAAGGGCGATGTGTCTCGGCTGCGAGCTCTCCGGTTCCGAAATGTGTGCTTTTCGGAGAGGGAAAGAATCGTAGATGGATGTGAATCCTCCCCGTTCGTGTGGAGACGGAACAGTGATTCTCATCTCACGACCCGGAAATGCTCGCCTCAAACCCTTCCTGCACCATCCGATTCACCACTTCGGGGACGATGATGTCCTTTCGGAAGCGCTCTTCCTGGAGGAGTTCGAGGGCGCGGATCGTCGGGCCTGGGTATCTGGGGGAAAAATCTCATCAGTTGTACGATCCCGCTTTGGATCATTGGGTGCATTGTGTGTAAGAGAGGGGGGGGGGGGGGGGGGAGTACGTACTGCAGATATCGGAGATATTTGGGCTCCTTGAAGTATTGGAGGTAGGTTAGGTAGGCGATGAATTCGGGTTTGTCGAGCAGTTTTTGGGTGGCGAGGTGTTGGAGGTAGAGGGGATTGGAGAGCATTTGGACGAACTGGGAGGGGTGGTCGTGGTTAGTTTTGTTGCTTTATGTCGTCTACATGTCGAAGGTATACAGGTGATGAGTGCTGAACACGGGGTCGAGATTCTTATTCTTACTTCAAGCTCGAGATGGAACCGATCGTGGCCGCCATATTGAATGTCTGGCTTTCTGACCGCGGGGGGATTCTCTTCGGACATGTTGAGATCTGATGATGTCGTTGTGGGTTTATTATTGATTGCGAGATGGATATTCTGCACCTGATCTGATGAGGAGATGATCTGATGATTGAGGGGAAGAAGAGAAGAAGAGAAGAAGAGAGGGGTCGAGACTTTTCCTTAGAATAGTCGTCGTAGTTGAGGGGATTAAGTTAAAGCTCCAGTCACATTCAAATTGATTGATTGATTGATTCAATTGACACACAGCTGGGAACAGGGGAAAATTGAGGCCCATCGGAGTCTCGACCATTGAATGCCTGAGATGGATGACCTGCGGCTGTGGCTGTTCGTCGAATACATATGTATAGAATATGTGACACACTCACACTACTGTTCTGTTCATATACCGTCGTCGTCGGTCGCATAATAATAAGAATAATAATAATAATAATAATAA